>APFE030471963.1:0-40280 GCA_000404065.3 Pinus taeda | reverse complement strand
CCTTTCAGATTATGTGTTGTGCTTCAGTGTATCCAGTATGAAAATTGATAAAACGTGGTACCTGGAGGAGAGAAGATTGTAGGCCGGCACCTACGTACTAGTACTTAAGCTAGTACAAAAGCAAAAGGAAATCTTTGGAGCATTGTAGCAGGTAGCAGCCTGCGTACTAGTAAATGGATCGGCTAGTACAAGAGCAAAGGGGGTTGTAGCTCCCGTACTGGTATAAGACTGCACCAGTACAAATATTGTAAAAGGATTTTCTTATTAAGAAGAAGATTGAGATGACTTGCAGCAGGTGGTTTTCTCCCGCATTGGGTTTCCACCTTATATCATGGTGTTCATGTGTGTGCCTTATGTGTGATGATCTATTCTATGTTACTGCATCTGTTAACTGATAATATGGTTGATAATGTTCTAATGCACTCATTGAAGATCAATTAGCTTAATCATAAGAAGTTGTGGAAGTAGCATATATGAATCAGAGTTTGGAAATGAAAAGTTTTATTAATGTGATAATACTGATTCACCCCCCCTCTCAGTATTATTTCCAACAAGTCTCTTGTAACCAGATGGAAGTCGCTCCAGAGAAGCAGGATAGTTATCCAACATTTTATGGGCTTCATCCAGATAGGGACAAAGGTGAATGGGGTGATTCCCTTCGCATAACCTATAGGGAAACTTAACTTTACCCTTCTTTCCATGAACTTTAATACCAATAGTTGATGGTATGTCACCGGCATGATCTCCAGAAGTTGATGACACAGGATGATGTGAACGAGAATACCTTTCTTCTAAGATCCAAGGAATACCAGAACAATTTTGAAGAATATGATCTCCCATACAAAGTTTGCAAGGATATCAAAGTTTGTGAGGCTTATTAGACGATTTCTCATCAGAAGTTGCATTCGAAGCAATGGTTGCTTGTTTTCCCCCCTGTTGAATTTTATTCTTCTTCTTATTCTTCCCTTTCTTCTTCTTCTTATCCACATGGTTACTAGTGTTAATACTTTCACCAGATGAAGAGGAAGAAGGGGAGGAAGAAACAACCAATGAAGAAGGTAAAGGGTCAACTTTAGGATCAACTGGAGGTTGATTTTGTCCAGTTGTAGGAATATTCAGTTGCGGGGCCAAGGAGGTTGAGAAAAATCATATTGGAAAGCTGCTGATGGTTAGTCTCAGAAGGGACAATGTAGCCATATAAGGAGCACTAATATTTTTGAAAGGAGGAAAAGGATTAGGATTCCCATCAAAAGGAATTCCTTGATCAATGGACTTCGGAGTTGTTGCCATATGTCTCAACCTAAGATCAACTAAGGAGTGACATGGAGGATGTTATCCACGACCAATTAATTTTATTTTAATCAAAATAACATAACAAAACAAAAGAGAGATAATTTAGGCAAAAGGATTACCAGGTAACTGTGAACTGCAATATACTGCCTTAGTAAACCAAGGACTTAACATATGTGTAGGAAATATCCAAGAATGCTATTTTTGGTGTATCACAGTATACAAGGCAGCCGACTCGGTTACCTAAGGATGGATAGAAAGCTAATGTAGTCCTCCCATATATACCTGAAAGTACATGGAGTCCCAATCCGTATTAATGCTATCTAATGTGAAACTACACAGTGAGAACATTCCTTTATACTTTTCGTACTATAACACCGCCCTATATACCCGAAGGTACGTGGATGAGATATGATATACTTACGTACATGGAATGAGGTATCACACTCAGAATGTATCATAGACAATTAATGATAGCTTCTCTGTTTAACGATGCTGGAACACATCTCTAGCCTAGACCTCTCAATGTTATGCGTTAAGTTACAATGCTCCATTAGGTTAATTGAGATAAATTTTAGTTGATCTTGTTTAAAAATTTTCCTTTCAGGTTCACCGCATGATGTCTTTGAAATTCCTAGAATTCAACTATTATAAGAAACATTCTTTTCATTTGATTTGAAAAATGAAAACCTTAACTAAAAGGGATAGAGCAATTAGAATCTTTAATCAAAGAACATAGAGCACATCTAATGCAACTTTCCCTATACTATTCCTACAAGCACACACAAACCTCTAAATGCACAATGCAATTTTTTCTTTTCATCCCTTCATGTTAAGATGAAAAATAGGAAAATAAATGCACATACAATCAATTAATATTTCTCGCAAGAAACGAAGACTTTACGACAGTTCCTTTTTGAAAGAAATGAAGACTTTACGAGACTTCTTTTTCAGAAAAGATTAATCGACTATAAGCTAACTTTGACAATGAATTGATAATGATAAAGAAATCAATTAAGAAACACTAAACAATAAAGGCCAAAGTAGGGCTAGGAAGAGAAATACAACTTGATTTCAGAACCACAAGAATCATTGATCTTTCAGCAAACAACAAGAGAAGCAACTTTGGAAAAAATCAAGCCAAAGGTGGGTTTTTTAGTCTAAAAGGAATCATCACAGGCTAGAGAGGGAGATAATGCACTGTCTCTAAGGTAGGGGCTGCTCTGCAGTTCAATGTGTCAAGACCAACACTGTTCTGGTACGAGAGAGTCGAATCAAGAGACATTCAAGCACAATTTTTGGCTAAAAACACTTAAAAAAGACTGAAATAAGATCAATAAAGTCAAGCAAAGTCTACTAGGGTGTAATATGATGAGGTTAAGCCACCAAGAATGTTACTCGTTCCTAGTATGGTCTCGAATTTCTTATATGGAATTTGCATCTACGATAAACACATTTTCTCTAGGTGGGTGACTACACCTAGAACAATAGAAAGAAAGTAGTTTAACCTTTTCTTATAGAAGATAGATGAGATGGAGGAACTTACTTGTAGTCTTTTGCTTCCTATATCTCTTTTGAATCACTCCCATCACTCCCACTTGAACTAAATACACTCAAAAGGTACCTGTGTCGAGAGAAACAAAAACAAGGAATGATTAAAGAATACATGATCTATCTACTATAAAACAATGGAATTGAAGACATTGAAACACATAATCATCATTGATATGAAAAATCATAAGAGAAAAGGAATAAGATCTTTATTAATGTAGAAGGAAGAGTATCACCCAATATATTTTGATCCTGTGCCACTCCTCCAATTTTAGTCCAACCCTCACCACATTGAAAACACACAACTCTAGCAGCATAACATTGCTTAACATAAACTCAATTCTCAAACCAACAAAATTTCCTTACAAACTTCAGATTCTAGCCCCTTGATCACTATGATGAGTGCTCAATTTATAAGAAATTGAGGTGGTTTTGTCATAAATGAGGGTATTGAATGGCCTTCCAAACTTGGAGTTATTTTCCATGGAGCAAGGGATGAGAGGATAGGAGGTTAATGGATCCTTAGCCTATCAAATTTTGAGCTCATACGAGAAGATAAGAGATGGGATCCTTCTAGAATCATGTAGAATGGAGGAATATTCCTAGAACCATATGCAAAGTTTGCTCAATCTAGCCCAGTGTAGGTCAAAGTGGGCCTAAGTGCACTGTAGTGCAAGCCATAGTGGGCTTGCCTACTCTGCAACGCACTATCTCAAGGCTTGGGCTGCATTGATGTCCCAAGGAGTCATTTTAGGAAGGCTTCAAGCCAGGAAAATTTCATAGAAGGAAGAATTCAATGGGTTGACTTGTCTAGGGAACGTAACAATTGAATTAGGGTTTGATGAGCCCTAAAAGTATTGATCTGAATGTTGGGAGTGATGTGCCCAAATAGACCTGTAACAATGAAAAAGGTACATTTATCCAAATTGGCATGTAGTTTATGTTGTCCCATGGTTTGAAGGACCTACTAAATGTGTTTCAAGTGATCTTCCCAAATCTTTTTGAAGATGAGGATGTTGTCTAGATATACATCCACGGACAAGTTGGTGAAGGGCCACAATATGTTATCCATCACCCTCGTAAAAGTTACAGGGGAATTTGTCAAACCAAAAGGAATGATCAACCACTCAAAAAGGCCCTCCTTGGGTTTGAAGGAAGTCATCCATACATTCATGGGTTCTATTGGCACTTGGTGATAACCAAACTTTAAATCAATCTTGCTGAAATAATTAGTCCCCTTGATCTAGTCAAGAAGGTAATTAATCCATGGGATTGGATATGTGTTCCTCACAGTGATTTTATTTAATGCTCAATAATCAATGAAGAGCTTCCAGGTTCTATCTTCCTTCTGTACAAGCACAATCGAGATACCGCAAGGTGAGGAACTTGGACATATGTGCCCTTTTTGTAGCAACTCCTAAATATGCTGCTTGATATCTTTGTTTTCCAGAATGGAGTGATGGTATATCAACCCATTGGGTAGATGTGCTCTGACAGTCACATCGGTCAAATTCTTGACCTATGAGTGCGAAGGTGCCCCTATGGGTGAGGAGAAGATGTCTCTATATTCTTCCATGACTTTATCCACTTACTTCTGCTACGTGGGGGAACACTCTATGGGGGCCATGGATGTGGCCACTATATTCTCCTTTATTTGAGATAGAATATGAAATAAAGTAAATTTCCTAGTTTGGGAGATGATCTTACTGCATTTCTTAGCATAGATCAAAGAGATCATGGTAGGTGGGGCTACCTCCGGTATCCTATATAACTTATTGTCCAAAGTAATAATAATAATGTGAGTCTTGGACTCATACACAACATGATGCTTCCACAAGTATGGTTTTCCTAATAACACACAAAAAATTCAAGAGGATCAACATCACACAATACCTCATCCGTGAAGGGTTTGATGCTATAGGAAAGATGACACTTCTAGCTAACACGAAGATCTTGTCCTTGGTGGAGCCACCTGATGGTGTACAACTGCGGGTGTGGTGTGGTCAGTAGGACCAACCACTTCATGACCTATACCGAAATGATGTTATTTTGGCTTATGTTGTGGAAAATAAACTATAGAAAACAACCTTTCACCCACATATGTGAGTGGAAGAGAAGCTCCCCCTCCACTGGATTTTTGGGCTCATGCACATCTTGGTCCCTTTGCTACTATAGTGTGGTCCAATGTATGTACTTGTCCTCATAGCTCTCGATGTGGGTAATAATGTTCCTTGACAACATCTTAGGAAGAGTTACAACAAGGGGTGGCTATAAATAAAGAGGGTTCATCGACCCTTTTCTCATAGTATGTTTCCCATCATTCCTTGACATGGAAGGTAGCCTTAAGTAGAGAAAAAGTAATCTTTCATATATCGAAGAAACTATGGACTTAAAAAGAACCTTCCAATAGATTCAACCATTTATCTACAACATATGCATCTATTTGACGTCTGAATATAGGGATATTGAAGTTCTCTTGTACCTTGAAGGGGTTGGTGCCCTCAAAGTGTCCGGTGGATGAAGATGCGTCATTGGTGGGAATCTACGAAAGGATTTGGGAGAAGTTGTCCATCATATTGTTCCTTTTCTACTCGAGGGATTCTTCAAGCAAGAATTTTATAGGATCTCCTTCTCCATCGTATTTATTTTCTTTTTCCATGGGAGGTACAGTGTCAGCAGGGATGGCCTTTCAAAAGCTCAACTAGTTCAAGTACCAACTCCTTATAACCCAGCATCGTTGGGAACATGCACAAAAGAACAAAGAAAAAGTAGACCACTCTAATACTAATGATCCATATTTTATTTTCCCTCAGAAAAATTTGGGTAGATCAACCCCGAAGGGAATCTTTTAAATATCATTGGCTAGCCTAGCAGGGCCTAACCCCAAGGGCATCGAGAAGAATTGACCTTGTGACCTCCTGATCAACGAGGCACTTAAGAACAGGGACTCGACTAGTTGAGCTAACCCTTGGGGCTACCAATGATCTATATTTATGAAGGAATGAAATGGAATACAAATATAAATATAAGACAAATATACAATGAAAACTAAACTTCATTTTATTAATAACAAATTACTGAAAATTGTTTACATGTAGAATGGAAATAAAGTATCTCAGATGATGGTAGATTATATTTGAGAAGAGATGTGGTGGCTACATTCATTTTGAACTATGATGCAATGAGGCTCAAAGGCCTATTTATTATTTAGAAATAATAGAAAACCCTAGACATCTAGAAACAAAACCATAGGAGATGAAGTGCCAAAATTTTGTGGGCCCTGTTGGGGTAAATTGGTACATCCACTTCTGAGGGTCATAAATTTGTATACAATCTCCATTTTTGTTTACCATACCTCATTAGAAAAATATATTCGAGGACTATAACTTTCGATTGAAACCAACATCACAACTATTTGGATTGCCCATTTTCCTAAAAAATGTTATTTAGGGCCTAAAAATGGCTTCGAAAGCTCCCTGAAAAATTGCCAAAAATAGTAAACTATTCTACAATTAGGGAAACTAAAAGAAATAATGGTGGGGGTCCAAGTGGAATAGGCAGGTGGCCACCAATGTCCACTTGGATCAGTCCTCCCCCCTAGGAAGCAATGGTCTCCATGAGCTGGGGAAATGTTTGCTGAACTTGGTCCTTGGTGGGCCACTTACCTTGGTGCAGGTGTTGGCCAACTTTGAAAACTTGATATAGTTGGATATTTTGTTGGTGAGTGTTCTTAATTTACATGTCTATGATTTTGATAATTTGTGTCCAGTTCCATGCATTTTAGGTTTAGCTCTGTTGGTGTTAGTTGTTCTGTAACATATGATGTGTCCAACAATGGTGGAAAGTATGGTCAAAGGTGGTTCACATTGAACACTGAATGCATGCCAAGGAATGGGGAACCCTAAGCTCAAAAGCATTGAATCCCATAAACTTGGTGATGGTGTGAGGCACATATTATAGTAGTCTGAGCTTATAATGGGCTTTAGAAAGGCATTCTTTCTACAAATATAAAAAAAAAAATTGATGCCCACCTGAAGCTTGTGTGGCTTTGGATGCCAATCATGCCCTTGCTTGTACTTGACATTGGACTTATTCAAGATTTCATTCACCTACTAGAAGATGTGTTGGATGTGTTCAATAAATCAAGGTCCTTTATCAACCTCACATTTTATGTGTAGTCACATGAGGCATGACAACATTAATAAAACAATGGTTAAAATCCCAGACCCACTTGAAAAGGACTGCGACCAGTCGAGCTATGGAGAGATCTATTAAAATTGTGCTACACATAAGGAAGGCTCTCATCCCAAGTTTTTGGATGGTTAGTGTCCAAAAATTTCTAGAGGCTCGATCAGAATGTGTTTAGGAACCTATTATCACGATTTGATATAATGGTCTACAAAATCCCAAAATGTACCCATACTCATTCAAAGAATAGTTTGGTAGTCTCCTCTATTATGATACCCTTCTTGCAAGAAACCAATATATCCCTCTTAGGAAATATGTTCACGATCACAAGTATACATTCATTACCATGCTCAGTAGAAGGGAGACTGAAGAGATAGTCCATGGAGACGGATTCGAAGGGTCTTTTGGGTTTAGGCAGAGTGTATAGGACTTGTTTCTTGATGGTTGGCATGGTGATGGCATAGGAAGTGTAGGATCTGATATGTTTTCCAATGTCGTGTCAGAGTTTTTACCAATAAAAATGATTTTGTAGTAATACCACAATTTTCTCCACACCAAAGTGTCTTGCAACCCAACTATAGTATGCATCTAAAATCAGCTTTGCACACTCACTTGAAGGAGCACAAAGGTAGCCCATGTAGCATAACCATGCATCTTGGTGATGGAAATCATGAATTTTCTTGCTAGCCACTAGCATCTGGCATGTGGTGGTGAGCTATGGATCATTTTTGTACACATGCGATCATCTGGAGATCTCGTGGCCACAAGAGTTGAAAAGCATAGTCAATGTTATAACGGCGGGCTGACTGAGGAAATATACAACATGATTGGTTCTTCCATTCTTTTATTTAATCTTTAAGTAGAATTGTTGCAGATATGTAGACCAATTATGATGTCGATTTTTCTTTAACTTCTCTTGTATCTAGATAAGCTGAAGAGGTTGGTGATCTATGTGGATGACCATCTCTTTCCCTAGAATGTAATGTTTCCATTATCGACACGCCTACGTCATAGCGTACATATCTTTATCATAGGTGGGTTAATTCTGAATTGTATTAGAAAATGTCTCACCATGATAGACACGGGATGGGGGATTCACTCAATGAACCTTTGACATATTACGTGCATTCGTGGCATATTAAACAATACCCTTAATTTGACTACATGTTGGAAAATACCTCTAAAATTACATTATTTAAACCCATACCAATACAAACCCAATACACCTTCCCAATTTAAAAAACCCCACTTTCAATAGATATCGTAGGTATCCATTTTTTCATTAACATATTTTATACCCATTTATATTTTTCATTAACTTTGAGCTCCATTTTTATACCAGCCAATATAAAAACCCTTTAACCCCTATATATCTGCCATTACATTATATCATTATTTCCTCAATATATATCCCCCAATATGAACCCACGGGGTATAGTATTTCTCCCCAGTGAAGCCCTCATGGTGATAGACCACTGAATGCCCTTGATGGGTGAGAACTGCAACAATAACATAGTTGGAGGCATCTACCTCAATTTCAAATGGTTTTTGCAGGTATGGAAATGTGAGTACAAGTGCATATTAGAGGCGATTATTCAAGTCAATGAATGCCTTCTATTGGGATTCATATAATTTTTTTTTTGCTTTTTCTCATCCCTTGGTAACCTAACTCATAGGCAAAGTGATATGAGAGAATCCCAAAACAAACCTCCGATAAAAAATTGCAAGGCATAAAATGTTGCAAAGATCTATTAGAGTGGTCGAGGCTAGCCAATCTCAAATGACTTGGATCTTAGTCATATCCACATTCATAGCTTTCTCATCAATGATGTAGCCCATATATTATACTTGGCTTATGCCAAAGGCACATTTCTCCAAATTGGCACATAGTTTTTGCTATCGTAGGTTTTGAAAGACCCACCAACTTTGTTGCAGGTGCTCTCGCAAATCTTGTTGAAGATGAGGATATCGTCCAGATATAAAACCACGAATGAGTTGGTGAAGGGATGCAAGATGTCATCCATCACCCTCATAAAATTTGTAGGGGAATTTGTCAATCTGAAAAGCATGACCAACCACTCAAAAAGGTCATCCTTGGATTTGAAGGAAATATTTCATACATTTGTGGCTTCTATTGGCATCTGGTAATAACCAAAATTCAAATCAGTCTTGCTGAAATACTTGACCCCCTTGAGCTGGTCAAGAAGGTCATCAATTCATGGGATTTGATACCTTTTCCTGACTTTGTCTAATGCCCAATAATCATTGTAGAGACTCTAGGTTACATCTTTGTTTTGTACAAGTATAATCAAGCTACCACAGGGTCAGGAACTTGGCCAAATGTTTCCTTTTTGGAGCAAATCCTAGATATGCTGCCTCATATCTTCATTTTCTAGAATGGAGCAATGGTATATCAGCCCAATGGGTAGAGGTGCTACGAGAGTCATACCGATCAAATTCTTGACCTAAGAGTGAAAAGATAGCCTTGTATTCTTCCATGATATTATCCACCTTCTTCTGCTACATGGGGGAACCCTTCTTAGGGACCATGGATGTGGCCACTATCTTCCCCTGTCTTTGAGAGCGAATGAGAAAGAAAAAATATTATCGGTTTGGGAGATGATCTTACTGTATTAGTTAGCAAATATCAAATAGATGGCAATAGTCAGGGCTACCTATAGTATCCTATATAACTTATTTCCCAAAGTAATAATAACAATTCGAGTCCTGAACTCATACACAACATGAAACTTCCACATGTATGGTTGGTTTAACACATCACAAAATTTGAGAGGAGAAACATCCCACAATACCTCAACCGTGAAGGGCTTGATGTTGTAGGGAAGATGACACTATTCGCTAATGAAGATATCTCATCCTTGGTGGAGCCACCTAATGGTGTCAGACAGTGCCTCCAAAGTGACTATTGGATGAAGATTTGTTGTTGATGGGCATCAACAGAAGGATCTGGGAAAAGTTTTCCATCATACCGTTCATTTTCTACTCGAGGGATTATTCAAGCAACAATTTGATAGGATCTCCTACTCCCTCCTGTTTCTTTTCATCTACGATGGGAGGTTGTCATTGTTAGTGGGGACGCTCTTACAAAGGCTCAACTAGTTCAAGTCCCAACTCCTTATACCCTAACATCATTGGCGAAATTAAAAAAAAATAGAGAAAGAGTAGACCACTTTGATACCATTGATATAGATTTATGAAAGAATGAAATGGAATACACATATAAATATAACATGGATATACAAGTACTGAAAATTGTTTAAATGCAAAATCGAAATAAAATAGCTCAGGTGATAGTAGCTTATCTCTGAGAAGACATGTGGCCAATACATGCCTTATGAAACGTGTTAAAATGGGGGATTAGAGGCCTATTTATAATTGAGAAACAATGGAAAGCCCTAAACAAAAATATAACCATAGGAGATGAAGTGCCAAAAGTATGTGGGCTTTTTTGGGGTAAATTAGTACATCAACTTCCTCGAGTTATAAATTTGGCATACGATCTTCAGTCGAGTGTACAATACCTCGATAGAAATATCTATCTGAGGACTATAACTTTTGATTGTAAAATCACACCACAATCGATTTGTTTGTATGTTAAAAAAAAATGTTTCTTAGGGCCTCAAAATGGCTCCAGAAGTTTAGGACTTGAAAAATTGCTAAAAGTAGTAAACTATACTATAATTAGGGAAACTGAAAGAAATAATGGTAGGGGTCCAAGTTGAATAGCTTGGTCATCACCAATATTAACATGGATAAGTCTTCCCTCCTTAGGAAGAAATGGTTCCCATTGTGTTGAGTGCCTTCACGAGATGGGGAAACATTTGGTGAACTTGATCCCTAGTGAGGCACTCTCCCTGGTGCATGAGTTAGCCCACTTTGACAAGTTGATACAGTTGGATCTTCTAATGGTGAGTGTTCTTGATCTAAGTTCCCATGATCCTATCATTTGTGGCTTTCTCCATGTAGTTTTGGTTTAGCTCTGTTGGTGTTAGATATTATGCAATATCCGATGTGTCCAACAATTATGGAAATTATGGCCGAAGGAAGTTCACATTGAACATTGGGTGCATGCCAAGGAATTGGGGAATGTTGAGCTCAAAAAAATTGTATCCCAAAACCTTGGTGATGGTGTAAGGCCTATATCGAAGTGATCTAAGCTTCCTTTGGGCTTTGACATCGTTCTTTCTGCAAATGCAACAAAACTTTGTTTCCCACTTGAAACGTGTGTGGCACCCAATGCTAATCATGCCACTACTTGTACTTGGCGTTGGGCTTATCCAAGATGCCATGCACCTATTGGTGGATATGTTGGATTCATTCAATAAACTGGGTTTCTTTATCAGCCTTAGAATTTACATGTGCAGGTTTGGCCTATGTAGTCACATGAGGCATGCCAATATCAATCAAACACAATGGTGGAAATCCCAGACCCACTTGAAAGGATTGTGGCCAGTCGAGTTATGCAGATATTTTTTATTACTATGCTACACATAAGGAAGCCTCTCATCCTAGGTTCATGGATGCTTGGTGTCCAATAATGTCTAGAGGTTCAACCAAAATGCAATTAGGAACCTACTATACTGATCTGATATAATGGTCCATGGGATCCCAAAACGTACCCATACTTGTTCAAAGAATAGTTTGGAAATATCCTCTATTATTATACTCTTCTTGAAAGTAGGAAATATAAGCATCTTAAAAAAAATCCACGATTACAAATACAGTCATACCATGCTTGGTAGAATAGAGGCCTGATATATAGTCCATGGAGATGGAATCCCAGGGTTGGATGGGAGTAGGTAGAGGAGTGTACATGCCTTCCTTCTTTATGATTGGCTTGGTGATGGAGCATGCAGTGCAAGATTCAATATAATTTCCAAAGTCCTGTCAGAGTTTTTACCAATAAAATGCTTTTGTAGTATGACCATAGCTTTCTCCACACCAAAGTGTTTAATAACCTGAATGTAGTGTGCCTCCTAAATTAGCTTGGCACACTCACTTGAAGGAACAAAAATGTGACTCAGGTAACATAAGAATGCATCCTAGAGGTGGAAACCTTGAACTTTCTTTCTAGCCACTAGAATTTGATATGTGGTAGTGAACTCTGGATATTTTTTGTAAAACGACAACCATTTGGAGGTCTCATGGACACAAGAGGTGATAATAGTAGCCAATGCTTCAACTGAGGGTTGACTGAGGAAACTTACAATATGATTGGTGATGCCCTTCTTGTATTTAATGTTCAACTGGAATTGTTGCAGATATGTAGACCACTCTTGATGCTTATCATTCTACAACTTCCCTTGTGTCTAAATAAACAAAATATGTCGGTGATCTGTGTGGATGACCATCTCCTTCCCCAGAATGTAATGTTTCCATTGCTGGCACGCTTGAATGATAGAATACATCTCTTTATCATATCTCGGGTATTTTTGAATTGTATCGAAATATGTCTCACTTTGATAGGTCACCGGATGCCCTTGCTGGGTGAGAACTGCACCAATAGCATGGTCAAAGGCGTCCATTTCAATTTAAAATGGTTGTTGTAGGTTTGGAAATGTTATTACAGGTGCAGAGCAGAGGCATTTCTTCATCTTAACGAACTCCTTCTATTGGGACTCTACAGTTATGCAACGAACTCATAAAATATAAGAAAAGATAGAGGAACGACTTCAAAACCGACCTCTTCAAGGGGGTAACCTCCTTTACATTACACAAATGAACAATTATTTGATGCTACAAATGACAAGAATTACTTTCTATATATAGGAGTCTAAGGGGTCACAATATAGTTAAGCCGACATAACAATAATAATGTAAGGGAACAAAAATAACATTAGTGGGCTTCTATGGGGCACAATAATAACAATATGGGGACACCATGGGTACAACAATAACAATAAGGAGCTACAATGACAATAATAATAAGGGAATACACTAGTCTTATAGGGGCCTAACATGCCCCTCTATTTCAAAAAAGTGTTGTCCTCAATGTTTAAGTAGTTTTGAATGCTTCTGTATAAAATTCTCATCCTCCCATGTGGAATCTTCAACGCGTAAGTTCTTCCACTTGATGAGATACTTTGAAATTGATCGATTTCAAGCTGTCGAGTTCTTGTTTTAGTGACTGCTTTAGGTTCTGTTATGCTCCTATACCAATAGGTGTCATATTTCATGATTGACTTGATGAGCTCCGTAATATGTTCATATCTTTTCTTGTTGCAAAGGTTTTCCATATTTTCAAAAAATCAACAAATTTAAAAAATGTAAAGAGGGTATACCCTAAAAGAAAAATCAAAGGGTAAAAAGAATAAAGTGGTCAAAAAAATGAAAGAAATGAACCCCAAATAAAAATAGACCAGGAAAGTGTGCAAGTCCAAATGCCACTACTATTTCATTTTCTATAATAAGCAATTGTGTGCAGCTTGTTAACTTTTTCCACAATTGATGAAGAGTCAGATTGTTTAAACTTGGCTCATTCATTTTTCAATTTCATGCTATAGAATAGAGAATAAAATATGACCAAACTGTTTAAACTTGGTAGATAAGTATATAGATAGAGTAAATAAAAAGGAGCTCAACGGTTTAATCTGAGCCCTTGGATGTAATAAGTGTAGACTTAGGTAGGCTTGATATGTAAAGAAAAGGATGATTTGATAAGGGTTTGCCAGTCTAAGTACACATAAATAAAGAAGAAAAAATGTCAGGATAAAGTAGGTAGGGTAGGTAGATGGTGTTGCAGAATAATACTTGTGATGAAAAATGTTTCTAAATGTGTTAACTTTTATTTTTATCACAAAGTGCAAGGCAGACATTTCTCTTGTTGTAGCACAAACAAGACAATGTTAAATAACTAACTTCCATTCACATTTTACCCTAAAAATATTTCACTAATTTCCCCTGAAGTATTAAGGTCTTCGAAAATCAAAGGGGCTCAGAGAATTTCTCTGACTTCTGAAGGGACTAGACCCTCGACCCAATGATCTAAAAGCCTAAGTACTCAAAATCATCCATCATTCATTTCGTTTCATACAGTTTCCTAAGTGAGACAAACTTCTTTCACCTAAAACTCATATTCCCACTTTAGCCTAAGTTTAAATGTAAATTCCAGATATTTTAACTTGGCGCTTATCATCTTATTTCATATTAACCTTTAACTACTATTATATAAATCCCCAATAAACATTTACCATTCCCGTAATATGTAAATATATTAAAAAAATCCCCAAAATGTTATATATCCCGCCCCGGTTGAATACAACCATAATTAGCATTTAAAAAAGGATTAAGGAATTAATCTGTAATTCGTTAAGAGCCTTAATTCCCCACCTCACTATATGGGATTACTTAACCCTCTAGGTTAATTAATAACCACCCCCGACCAATCGTATTGACCCCGATATGATTAAAACATTGTTAATTACACCAGGCCCACCATAAATAAAGTTCCGCCGACTCCAACACCCGTTCACCGTCCGAACACTCCCTTTTCATCCAACGGTTGATGATGATATTGCGCCCCCCTAGTGACCATGATTTAATTCACAATCACCAGGTGGTTTTCCGCCCATACTCATGCCACACGTCACGCAGTCGATGTGATCACTTGCCCTCCGCCCGATACCACTTAACAATAAAATCAATGCGATAGAAAGTGCTTACCGCCTCCCACTAATGACAAAACTTCACATCATCAAGACGACGCCATCTGTCCACTATTCATTCAAAGCTTTCCCACCAATATAAACCATTTACCCATTTAAACATAAACACCCTAGTGTTGCTCATTTTCACCTAATTGTGCAGCAAAACCCTTTGTAACCCAACTATGCCACCTAAAGCCTCTGTTAACCAATTCGAGCATGGGGTTTACCTCCCAAAAATCATTTTGGACTCACTCCACAGACCTCTTAAGCTCAAATGAAACCTTTTCGACCTACCCTACAAACCAATGCTTTCTTAATAGTTACATATGATCAGAATACCACAGCCTTGGATAAACAATCTTAATACTAATCATAAGACCTATTTACTCCAAGATTGTTATCAGATCTATTCAAATAGAGATGGAAGGTAAAAGGACACAGTAAAGAACAATCAAAGTGTATCAGGGTTAAAGAGTATCAGATTGAAGACCAAGTCAAGTAGATCAAATAGCATGAAGATAAATAACAGGGAAGACAATAACAAAATAGAACATACAAATTCATGACAAAGAGAAGACAGATGAAAAACAGAGCGGTAAAAGTAAAAAGTAAACAGTAAACAATAAAAGTAAACACGAAGACATTGAGGGTTAAACAAAGATGAAAACACTTTCACCAACTACAATGAAGTTTATCCAAAGTAAAAGTGAAAAATAGTTAAAAGAAGTTTAAGGTTAAAAGATGAAATTAGAGCAAAAATGGTACATTCTTCAGAAATTTCCTGTTTAAGTCATAGTTTTTCAGAAACTATTGTGGCTAATCCAAGAAGTATTTCGAGAAACTGGAAGATTTTTTTGTTCTTAACAGTCCAAGATACAAAAATCTATCTCACTTTTTAAACAGGTGTTACCAAGAGGGAGATAAGTGCATGTCTTCACAGCCTATTTTTCAGTTTGTGCAAAATCCTGTTTTTGACATCTTTTTGCAGAGAATATTGTGAACAGCTGAAGATGAATTTTGGGAAAATGAGAGAGGTTTATTTCAAAACAATTCTTATCTACAGATATATCTTTCACTTTTTACATATCTATCACGGATTGAGATATACGACCGTATCATTGGACCCTAAGTTTGCAGAATTTCTGGGGCAGAATGCACAAAGGAAGGATGTAGTTAGTCACTAGGATGCCTCATCATTAACTAAGAGTTGCTATCAAATTCAAATTTCACTTGCTTATCACCATAAATCCATAGAAATAGTGCCAAATGGATTCATTAGTTTTGAATGTCCTTTATTTAAGTTCTATTAATGTAAACAATTGGAAATATTTGTGAAACTAATCTTGATATTTTTTCAAGATATTTCAGTTTACAATTAGTATAAATACATCTTCATTTGAAGTATTTTGGGTGGATTCATATACATTGTTGTAATACTGGTTTTTTGGAATAAAAGTTCTGATTGGATCAAATTTTCGTATGGCTTGTTGGATAAAGAATTGAGGCAAAGCACTTTTCACAGATTTCTTGAATCAAACACCGAATCAATAAGTCCTCTATACCTTATGTTTTAAAGTTTTCCTTGCTTATTATATCACCTTTGTTTCACCTCTGAATGATAAGCAAATATGAGTAATTCAGAATATGCTTGATTTTACTCTGTCTTCAAACTTTATTATTCTCTATGTTTTCTTCTGAATTAGGATAAACAATGAAATCTTAATTGCTCCTGTTTTCTAATTCTGCCACTTTGATTATTTATTAAAGAATACTTAACTTATCTTTATTAGTAATTATTCACGTTCCCTCTTAAAATAGATTGAAGGATTCTTAACTTCCCTTCACCTATTTGAAAGCATTCCATTTATCCTAAGTCTTTATTTGTTCCCTGTTTAATTATCTTGCTCTGTGAAACCATCTTTTGTTAAGAAACCCAAATCCAGTAAATCCATCATACTTAACTCCATTAGCCCAATGGCCTAAACTATTGAGTCTTATCCCTCTGCTATTGAATCTCACCACCCAAATTCAAACAAACTCCTAAACTTCACAACCAGCCTAATATCTTCTAAAAACAAAGCTAAAACTTAAAGAGAGATCCCTCTCTAGATGCATATTGGCTAGAATCTGTATCTAAAAGATTGTTTTGTGGTTACCTCGGCCTCCTTTTCATTTCTTACAACTTTTGGGAAAACCCGAGTGATAACATAGTGGCGACTCCACTGGGGACCTGAATAATATGTTTGTTACTATTGTCTACTTTCTAAGCTACAAACCGAGCCTGAAGCTAGCCAGGTAGCCTTTGAAATACTTTTTCTTTGCAATTGCAGAAGTAAATGAATACTACTTTAGTCTGTCTCTGGTATATCTTATAGATTGGAAATTTGGTTTCAAATACTTGATTAGTTCCTCTTGTCAAATAAAGTCTTTGAGAAAGTTCAAATCCATATCTAAAAGCTTCTTAAAGAAATTGTTAAAGTTGGATTGTTAGACCCATTTAGAGAAAAACCCAAAAAATATACCTAGAAACCTAGCTTCAGAAAGAATTCGTTACACCAGATCTAATCCTGATCCTAATCCACCACCTGTGTTGAAAACCCTAATCTGATTCCTAGGATTCTTAGGAGGCAAGAGAGCCAAGACAATTCTGCTATTTCTCGGCCTCTATACAGATCAAGATCTTGTCCTGTGAAGTGGATTTACCTTGAGGACGAACCTTTTGGTGAGTGGTTTTAAACCCATTTATTTGTTACCTTTTCGGAATCTGAGTTAGCCCACATAGTTCATGATCCTGTATTTCTTGAAAATTTACAGCTAGAAGTTGTAACTTCGCATCTTGATAGGCATCTGCAGAACTCCATTCAGTCAGAGCTTACCTCTGAAGGAACACCAAACCTTTCTGTGATCGCTACTGCTCCTCCAAGTCCATCATCAACACCTCAGACTTCCCAACCTCAAGCTACACCTTCCACCCCTCCATCTACAACTCACATTCCCATTGTCATCCCTACCAAACCAGTTGTCACATCTATCCCTCCAACCATGGCAAACATGTATTCTCCTCTGCACTTACCTGCCAACCCAGGGGCTATGCCCCAAGACTATCAGGGTAATATTACCCCATTTGAGGGTACTAACACTTACACAGCACAACAACATACTAAGAAAATGACAGACTATTTTGAAATATATGAAGTTGATGCTGATGATGTTAGAATGAGAGTATTTGTTCCAAGTTTGACTAGAGATGTTAGAACTTGGTTCAGAGCCCTTCTTGCAAATAGTATCAATGACCTACAAGCTCTATATCAGACATTCTTGAATAGATGGGAAAATAAGAAAGATCCTTTCCATATTTTATCAGAATATGAAAGCTTGAAAAGAGGCACCCAAGAAATTGTCCAAGATTATTATACTAGGTTTAATAATGTTTACCAGGCTATTCCTCAAAATCTCAGACCTCCTCCAGATTTGGAATTAATCAAATTCTCTGATGGATTTGATTCTGATATAGCATACCAACTTAGGGAAAGAGCTCCTTGAACCTTGGAACAAATGCAAAGCATAGCTGTCAGCGTTGAGGCCAACCTAATATCTAAGCGAGCTAGAGCCAGAGCTGAAAGGATGATACCTTTCAAAGAGGAACCATCTACCTTTGAATAGAAATTCGATGCTATTATTAAAGGAATGGATAGGCTTGGTGATAGAGTAGAAAAAATCGAGAGAAAATCCCCTTGGGAAGGTCAACCAAGCAATACTGGTAGAAATCCAAATTTCAGGAAGAACCAAAATCCTAATACTGGAAAAACTAGGCTTGACCAAAATATTAGGCCCCCATTCTAGGAAAATTATGCTAAAGCCTCAACTTCTAATGAACCAACAAAAGACACTCAAATTAATTTGATGAGACTCAACAATGAACAACAAGTTTTCTTGACCCAAGAGGATCAGGAAGCTCACATGCTTAAACAATTCCAAACTCAGTCAGGTGAATCATTTGACTTCAGAGAGGGATATGATACAGCTATTTATGAAGTCCATAAACAATACAATCTAAGGATCAGAAGAATAGATGTTCCTGAAACCAATAGACAGAAAGATACAAAACAATCCAACAAAGGTAAGAGCAATACCACCCTTGTACATATTCTCTCCAGAAATAATCCTAATCCAAATAATCCAATAATTGAAGATGTATCCGATAATCAACCACAAAACAAACAATCTTCCACTTCTATTCCTCCCAAAGGAAACGTAAAAGAACCTCCAGAGGTTGATTTGGAAACAACTTCAGCTCATAACCCCACTCCTGAAAAGGAGAGAAACATAGAAAATACAACAGGAAAAGAGAATCCAACTATCCGAAATACAAGAACTCGGATTGAAAAACCTTTTAATCTTGAGGTTGAAGTAGGCAAATTAGAAATAGCTGTTCCATTATCAGAATTAGCTAAACATGATGTCTACAGAGGCGAGATTAGTAGATCACTCCAAATTTCTTTGAATGAAGATTCAGTAAATTTTTTTGAAAACCAACCTGAATTGATTTTTGGCCCTGAAGTAAATGGAAAATCAGTAGATGGAAGAGTCCCTCCTTTCTATGTAAGTCTGAACATACATGATAAAATACTTCATAATGCCATGTTTGATTCTGGCGCTTCTCATAACTTAATGCCTAAATTTGTGATGGGGAAACTGGACCTAGACATCACCAGGCCATATAAATACCTTTTCTCTTTTGATTCAAGTCAGATCAGATGTCTAGGATTGATCAAAGATTTATGTGTATCTCTAGTCCAATGTCCTGCCAAAACTATCTTAATAGACATAGTAGTAGTTGATATTCCACCAAAGTATGGTATGTTATTGTCTAGATCTTGGGGTGCTAAGCTTCAAGGATCTCTACAGTTGGACATGTCTTATGCTACTATTTCAGTATTTTGTCAACCTAAGAAACTGTACTGAGAAACTTTAATGAAATATGTGGTAAGTAGCCAAGAGAGACCTCAAAATTCCCCTATCTACTCCATTCACTCTGATATGGATTCTTTCATCCTTTACAATGTTGTAATTGATCCTTTGAATGAAGTCAAGGTTTTAGCAGTTGAACAAGAAGAAATTACAAATGAAAAGTCTAGTGTCAAATTCAAGAAATTTCTGAGAACAACGACACATCAGATACTCAAAAGGAACCAGAAGAAACTAAGAAACTAGTTCTTCTGATTAAAAAAACCCCTGAGACTCTTGATACTAGCTATGAACATGAGATCCTTTGGTACTTAGAATTTGATGGTTCAGTTAACAAGTTAGAAGCAGAAGCAGGAATTTGGGTGCACAATCTTGAAAATGATCATGCTGAAGGCCATGCCTACAGATTAAACTTTAGATGCACTAATAATATGGCTGAATACGAGGCTCTGTTGCTAGTCTTAAACTGGTCAAAAGTTTAGGAGCAATTAGGGTATCAGTCCTAGGAGATTCTGATTTAATCATTCAATAGATAAAAAGAAATTTCCTCACAAACAATCTTAGATTAGTATCTTACAGAGGAACAATGATTGAGATTCTCAATACATTTCTAGAAACTCAGCTTTCTAAAATCCCAAGAAAACATAATTTGCACACCCATAGTCTAGAAATGTTTGCCAACAGCTGTAAACTACCATTTGAGCCTAATCATCAGTTCACAGCTGAGATCAGACACAGGCCAGCCATACCTGACAATGTAAAGAACTGGCAAGTGTTTGACAATGATATTGAGATTAACAACTTCTTGACCCTAGAGGAAGAGTTTTCTAGAACTAATATAGATATAGATATTGTTAGTGAGTTTAATCAAATAAATCAGATAGAAATAGACATTTCAGCAGAAAATGCAACTCAAATGCTTCACCCAACAAAATTTACCAATAAAGAAATGTAGGATCTCAAAGAAATGGACATTGATGAAATTATTGAAGGAGAATCTGAAATTATTAATTTAAAAGATAATGAGTTTCCTAAAAGATTAAATCCTTTGGAAGATCTCTTTGATTTTAATGATATTCCAAGGAAACCTAAGATGGAACCTCTAAAAGCTGACATTGAAGGCTATAACTTGGGAACAAAAGAAAATTCGAAAATGGTAAAATTATCCAAATCTTTGCCCCCTGAACAAAAACTCAAGTATGTTGAATTAATGAGAGAATTTCAAGATGTATTTTCCTGGACCTATGAGGACCTGAAATCTTATGATACCTCTATAATTCAACATGCAATCCCTTTAAAATAAAATCAAACACCATTCAAACAGAATCTCAGAAGGATTAACCTTGTACTGCTTCCCTTAATTGAAAAAGAAATCAAAAGAATGTATGAAGCATGAATAATTGCTCCTATCAGATTTTCAGAGTGGGTTTCTAATTTACATACAAGGAAAAAGACTGGAGAAATTAGGCTATGTGTTGATTTAAGAAATGTAAACAAGGTTTCTTTGAAGGATAATTACCATTTACCTAAGATGGATCACATTTTACAAAAGGTGGTAGGTGGTTCTAGGATTTCACTTTTGGATGGGTTCTCAGGCTATAACCAGATTCGGGTTCATCCTGATGACCAGGAAAAAATTGCTTTTACAACACCATGGGGAACATTCAAGTATGTTAAAATGCCATTTGGAATTAAGAATACAGGGGCAACTTTTTAACGAGCAATGGAAATAGCCTTTGCAAAATAAATTCATGATTTATTGGTCATTTATCTAGATGACCTGACTGTTTTTTCTAAATCAGATCAACAACATTTAGATCATCTGAAACAAGTATTCTAAAAATGCAGACAATATGGCATTTCTCTAAATCCTAAAAAGTCCTTATTTGGTCTAGAAGAAGGAAAACTCTTAGGCCATATCATCTCCAAAGATGGCATTAGAATTGATCCTGCTAGAGTAGAGGCCATTCTGCAAATACCCCACCCCAGAAATGTAAAAAAACTTCAAGCTTTCTTAGGAAAGATTATTTTTTTGAGAAGATTTATATCTAATTTAGCTAAATTAATTAGATTGCTGAATAATATGTTGAAAAAGGATGCAAAAGTTTAATGGAAAGTAGAAGCCAAATAGGAATTTGAAGAAATTAAAATGGCTTTGATTAAAACATCGGTCCTGACAAGTCCAAAGTTTGATAGAGACTTCATAATATTTTCATTTGCATCATAACATACCGTTGCAGCTGTTTTACTGCAAAAACATGATCAAGGATGTGAGAAACCCATAGCCTTTTACAGTAAAGCACTTAGGGATGCACCATTAAAGTACAAAATCATGGAAAAACAAGCCTATTCACTTGTGAAAGCTATTAAAGATTTTAGAGTTTATATATTGTACTCCCATGTAATAGCCTATTTACCAAATGCTCTTGTCAAAGACATCTTAACCCAGGATGGAATTGAAGGCGGATGAGGTAAATGGATTGCTACTATATTGGAATATGATATTGAAATAAAACCCACAAAGCTTTTAAAAGGATAGGGATTGGCTAAACTCATGACTGAAACAAATTGCCAAACCCTGGATATTAATGAATTGGATAATGAATAGGAGATGGTGACTCCACAAATCAGCGAGGTCTTCGTAGATTCACCTTAGTATGCTGATATAATTTATGTATTATTAAACCTGCAAGCTCCTCTAGGGTTATCTAGAACAAAGAAAAGGTTTTTAAAGATGAAAGCTTCAAAATTTTGTATTTTAGATAATGTTCTATTTTGGAAAAATCATGAAGGTATTCTATTGAATTTTTTAGTAAAAGAAGAAGCTGACAAGGTTCTTAAGGAATTTCATGCAGGAGACTGTGGTGGACACCTTTACTGGAAATCAATCACAGACAAAATCCTCAGAGCTAGGTTTTATTGGCCAACCTTGTTCACTGATGTAAAGAAATTCGTTAGTGCTTGCCACAAATGTTAGATTTTTGAGGGTAAGAGGAAACTCTTACCCTTACCCCTGAGACCAATTTCCACTGAAAAGCCCTTCCCACAATAGGGATTGGACTTCATTGGAGAAATCCACCCTCCATATTCTGGTCAACATAAATGGATTCTAACAGCCACAGGCTATTTCACCAAATGGATAGAATCCATTCCTTTCAGACAAGCCAATGACACAGCCATTATGGGATTCTTAGAAACCAACACACTGTCTAGATTTGGCTGTCCTGAAAAAATCATAACAGATAATGTTGTTGCCTTCAAATCCAAGAAAATGATAAATTTCTATAACAAATACCATATCACTTTAGGTCATTCCATGGCCTATTACCCTCAAGGGAATGGTCTAGCTGAGTCTTCCAATAAAAGCCTAATTAATATCATTAAGAAATTATTGGAAGAAAATAAGAAAAATTGGCACAAGAAACTTACTAATGCATTGTGGGCAGATAGACTCACTACAAAGAAATCTATTGGAACTAGTCCTTATGAACTAGTTTATGGCATGGAGGCTGTATTTCCTTCATCCTTAGGAATTACTATAATGAAACTACTTCAGAAAGCTCAGGTGGAGCCCAATGATATTCAAAGGAGAATTAATCAAACCATCCATTTGCAACATACTAGAGAAGAAGTGTATTAAAGACTCCAAGTAGTACAAGAGAAACTCAAGAAATTTTTTGATAAGAAGACCAAGGCAGAATATTTCTACCTTGGAGACAAAGTTTTGAGATGGGATTCCAGGAGAGAAGACAAAGGAAAACATGGGAATTTTGACTTTCTGTGGAAGGGACCTTTTGTTATTTAGGCCTTACAAGGGAACAATAATTACTTTTTGAAGAATTTGGACTGTATAGAGACAGAAGAAGGGCCAGTTAATGGTCGGATGCTGAAACATTACTTTGATCCAACTTTTTAATGTATTCTGATGTTAACATGTACATACTATATCCTTGGTAATGTCACAGTTTGGATTGGATAGTGACTTGTTGGAGTTGAAGCCCGAAGAGAAGGCCCTAAGCTTCACAAGTGTTACTATCATATATATAATAAAGCAACCAGCAGAAGGAGATTTTAGAGCACATTCATAATCATTCAGAAGGACATATGACCTGTTGTTTTTGACTTTCCACCAGAAAAATCCATCCCTAAGTGGAGCCAGTGTTATGCTCCTATACCAATAGGTGTCATATTTCATGATTGACTTGATGAGATTTGTAATATGTTCATACTTTTCTTGTTGCAGAGGTTTTCCAATTTTCAAAAAATCAAAAAATTTAAAAAATGTAAAGAGGGTATATCCTAAAAGAAAAATCAAAGGGTAAAAATAATAAAGTGGTCAAAAAAATGAAATAAATGAACCCCAAACAAAGATAGACTAGGAAAGTGTGCAAGTCCAAATGCCACTACTATTTCATTTTCTGTAATAAGCACTAGTGTGCAGCTTGTTAACTTTTGCCACAATTGATGAAGAGTCAAACTGTTTAAACTTGTCTCATTCATTTTTCAATTTCATGTTGTAGAATAGAGAATAAAATCTGACCAAACTGTTTAAACTTGGCAGATAAGTAGATAGGAAGAGTAAATAAAAAGGAGCTCAACAGTTTAATATGAGCCCTTGGATGTAATAAGTGTAGACTTGGGTAGACTTGATATGTAAAGAAAAGGATGATTTGATAAGGGTTTGCTAGTCTAAGTGCACCCAAATAAAGAAGAAAAAATGCCAGGCTAAAGTAGGTAGGATAGGTAGAAGGTGTTGCAGAATATTACTTATGATGAAAAATGTTTCTAAATGTGTTAACTTTTATTTTTATCACCAAGTGCAAGGCAGACATTTCACTTCTTGCAGTTCAAACAAGACAAGGTTAAATAATTAACTTGCATTCACATTTTACCATAAAACTATTTCACTAATTTCCCCTGAAGTATTAAGGTCTTTGAAAACCAAAGGGGCTCAAAGCATTTCTCTGACTTCTGGAGGGACCGGACCCTCGACCCAATGATCTAAAAACCTAAGTACTCAAAATCATCCATCATTCATTTTGTTTCATATAGTTTCCTAAGTGAAAAAAACATCTTTCACCTAAAACTCATATTCCCACTTTAGCCTAAGTTTAAATGTAAATTTTGGATATTTTAACTTGGTGCTTATCATCTTATTTCATATTAAGCTTTAACTACTATTATATAAATCCCGAATAAACATTTACCCTTCTCGTAATATGTAAATATATTAAAAAAATTCCCAAAATGTTATATATCCCGCCTCGGTTGAATACAACCATAATTAGCATTTAAAAAAGGATTAACGAATTAATTTGTAATTTGTTAAGAGCCTTAATTCCCCGCCACACTATATGGGATTAATTAACCCTCTAGGTTAATTAATAACCACCCCCGACCAATCGTATTGACCCCGATATGATTAAAACATTTTTAATTACATTGGGCCCACCACAAATAAAGTTCTGCCGACTCCAACACCCGTCCTTCGTTCGATAAATCCCTTTTCATCCAACAGTTGATGATGATATCGTTCCCCCCTGGTGACCGCGCTTTAACTCGCGATCACCACGTAGTTTTCCGCTCGTACTCCCGCCATGCGTCACAGAGTCGATGTGATCGCTCGCCCTCCGCCCGATACCACTTAACTCCAAAAACGGTGCGATAGATACCACATACTACCTCCCACTAACGACAAAACTTCACATCATTAATTCGGCACCATCTATCCACTGTCCATTCAAAGCTTACCCGCCAATATCAACCGTTTACCCATTTAAACACAAACACCCTAGTGTTGCTCATTTTCACTTGATTGTGCAGTAAAACCTTTTGTAACCCAGCTGCACCACCTGAAGCCTCTGTTAACCAATTCAAGCATGGTTTACCTCCCAAAAATCATTTTGGACTCACTCCAAAGACATCTTAAGCTCAAATGAAACCTTTTTGACCTCCCCTGCAAACCAATTCTTTCTGAACAGTTACAGATGATCAGAAGACCACAACCTTGGATAAACAATCTTAATACTAGTCATAAGACCTATTTACTCCAAGATTGTTATCAGATATATTCAAATTGAGATGGAAGGTAAAAGGACATAATAATGAACAGTCAGAGTGTATTAGGGTTAAAGAGTATCAGATTGAAGACCAAGTCAAGTAAATCAACTAGCATGAAGATAAACAGCGGGGAAGACAGTTACAAAACAAAACATACAAATTCATGACAAAGAGAAGATAGATGAAAAATAGAGCGATAAAAGTAAAAAGTAAACAGTAAACAGTAAACAGTAAACATGAAGACATTGATGGTTAAACAAATATGAAAACACTTTCACCAACTACAATGAAGTTTATCCAAAGTAAAAGTGAAAAACAGTCAAAATAAGTTTAAAGTTAAAAGATGAAATTAGAGCAAAAGTGGTACATTATTCAAAAATTTCCTGTTTAAGTCATAGTTTTGCAGAAAAACTATGATGCTTCATCATCAACTAAGAGTTGCTATCAAATTCGAATTTCTCTTGTTTGTCACAATAAATCCATAGAAATAGTGCCAAATAGATTCATTAGTTTTGAATGTCCTTTATTTCAGTTCTATTAATGTAAACAATTGGAAATATTTGTGAAACTAATCTTGATATTTTTTCAAGATATTTCAATTTACAATTAGTATAAATACTTCATCATTTGAAGTATTTTGGGTGGATTCATATACATTGCTGTAATACTTGTTTTTTGGAATAAAAATGCTGATTGGATCAAATTTTCGTATGGCTTGCTGGATAAATAATTGAGGCAAAGGACTTTTCACGGATTTCTTGGATCAAACACCAAATCAATAAGTCCTCTATACCTTATGTTTTAAAGTTTTCCTTGTTTATTATATCACCTTTGTTTCACCTCTGAATGATAAACAAAAATGAGTAATTCAGAATATGCTTGATTGCACTGTGTCTTCAAACTTTATTATTCTCTATGTTTTCTTCTGAATTAGGATAAACAATGAAATCTTAATTTGTCATGTTTTCTAATTCTGCCACTTTGATTACTTATTAAAGAATACTTAACTCCTCTTTATTAGTAATCATTCACGTTCCCTCTTCAAATAGATTGGAGGATTTTTAACTGCCCTTCACCTATTTGAAAGCATTCCATTTATCCTAAGTCTTTATTTGTTCCATGTTTTATTATCTTGCTCTGTGAAACCATCTTTTGTTAAGAAACCCAAATCCAGTAAAGCCATCTTACTTGACTCCATTAGCCCAATGGCCTAAACTACTGAGTCTTATCCGTCTATTATTGAATCTCACCACCCATATTCGAACAAACTCCTAAACTTCATAACTAGCCTAATATCTTATAAAAACAAACCTAAAACTTAAAGAGAGAACCATCTCTGGATGTAGATTGGCTAGAATCTGTATCTAAAATATTGGTTTGTAGTTACCTCGGCCTCCTTTCCCTTTCTTACAACTTTTGGGAAAACCTGAGTGATAACAGGTTCCAATGTGATTTGTTTCTTCCTCGTCAAGTTCTGGCAATATTGTTTGAATTGGGAGCTTGTCACATATAACCTTCTTTAAGCATGAAACATGGAAAACTAGGTGCACTTGGGAAGCTGTAGTAAGCTCCAATTTTTATGCCATAGTACCAATCTTTTGCAACACCTTTTACGGACAATAAAACTTTGGTGATAATTTATTATCCTTCTTAGCTTTCTTGAGGGACATTTGTTTGTATGGTTGTATCCGTAGAAATACTCAATCACCTACACCAAAACTTCTTTCATTGCAATTTTGATCTGCCTGTTGTTTCATTCTTTTCTGTGCCAAAGTGAGGTTATCCCTTAAGAATTGGAGAACTTGTTGTTGATGCGCGATGTGATCTTCCACTGCTTGAAACATAGACTTTTCTCCTAAATATGATATGATGGACGGTGGATGATATCCATAAAGTGCCATAAATGAGTTTATTTTTGCTGCAATATGGAAAGAAATGTTATACCACCATTCAACCAGAGGCAACCATTTGACCCATTGTGTATGTTTATTATATACAAAGCAACAAAGATATACTTCCAAAAACTTGTTCATTATCTCATTTTTCCCATCAAATTGTGGATGATACAATGAGTTATGAGCTAACTAAGTACCTAGACAAGAAAATAATTATGTCCAAAAATTTCCAGTGAAAATGGGATCTCTGTTGCTTACAATCATCTTTGGGTTTTCATGTAGCTTTTGAATTTACAGTAGCAATTATACTAGATTTAAAGGGATGATATAATGCACAAAAGTATGCATACTTGATACGTCTATCAACTACCACCACGATGACTCTCTTTCCCTTGGACTTGGGTAAACCTGTGATAAATTCCATTGAAACCTCCTCCCAACATTGACTTGGAAAGGATAAAGGTTGTAATAGACCTGGGGTCTTAATTGCTTCAACTTTATTTCATTGGAAAACCAAAACTTCTGCCACAAATTTTTGAATATAATATTTAAGGCCGTCCCAAAAAAAATCCTTCTTAACCCTGTGGTAAGTTTTTAAAGATCTTGAGTGCCCTCCTAAGGGAGAGGTGTGCAATTACATAAAAATATTTTGTTTGAGTTGGTAATTCTTACAAAAGTATAAGCGATATTTGTACCATAACATGCCCTTTTGTAGCTAAATATATTAGATGTAATGGGGTCTTGTTGTAACTTTTGAATGAGTGCGCACAATTCTTCGTCATTCTTCCATTCATCCATTGCTTCGTTTATCCAATCTAGTTGGATAATAGAAATGGGGCAAATAAATGCTTCCACATCCTCATCCTTTCTTGAGAGTGCATTTTCAACAACATTTTATTTCCTTTTTTTGTAGATGATTTCAAAGTCATAACCCAACATATTTGTGACCCCTTTTTGCTACTCTTTTGAAGATAATCTTTGTTCTTAAAAGTATTTAAGAATATCATGATCTATTTTTACCTTGAAGTGTCTTCCCATTAGGTAAGGTCACCATTTCTTAAGTGCATGTAGTATTGCCAACATTTCATTCTCATAAATAGATTTTTTTAAATACTTTCCTTTGATTGGATGACTTTAAAAAGCAACGGGTCTTTCTTCTTGCATTAAAATAACACCAATTCCATTTCCCCAGGCATCACATTCTATAATAAAGGTTTTTGTGAATTCTGGTGTAGCTAAGACTAGTGCTTTGCGCATTGCCTCTTTAAGATGTGCAAAGGATTTGGTTGCTTGTGGAGTCCAAGAAAATTCATATTTCTTTAGTAATTTTGTTAGAGGTGCTGCTATTCTCCCATAATTCTTAACAAACTTGTGATAATACCTGTCAACTTGAGCATCCTCGCAGATGCTTTATGGATGTGAGGATTTTCCATTCTTTAATGCATTTAATTTTTATAGGGTCTACCTTAACACCTTCATGAGATACAATATGACCCAAATATTCCACCTCTTGTACTCCAAAGAAACATTTGGAGGTTTTTGCATATAATTGTTTCTCCTGCAATAGTTTGAGCATTCTATCAACATGTTGAACATGATTCTTCCAAGGTAGATTAGTAAATCATCAAAAACTACTAACACAGATTTTCTAAGGAAGGGTTTGAAAATGGAATTCATAAAAATTTGAAATGTAGAAGGTGCATTGGTAAGGCCAAAAGGCATGACCAAAAGTTCATAATGAACCTTATGAGTTCTAAATGTTGTTTTCAGAATGTCTTTAGTTTTCATTCTAATTTGGTGATATCTTGAACGAAGATCCACCTTGGTGACGTAAATTTCTCCATGCAATTCATCCAATAATTTGTGAATGACAAGAATGGAAAATTTATATTTAATAGTGAGCTTGTTGACATCCCTATAATCTGGACTCCTGTGTCATTATCCTTCCTTCTTGTGCACCAATACTACTGGAGTAGAGAAAGAACTTTGACTAGGTTGAATTATACCAACCTCTAGCTTTTCTGCAACCATGTGTTCAATTTCACCATTTTGGGCACAGGTATATCTGTAAGGCCTGATGTGTTGAATATTCTAGGGCATGCATAATTAAATAGATTCTTCTTAGCATAATGATAATTTGTGAAGTATTTATATAATTAATCTTAACTTGATCTTCCATTCTTTATCAGTGTGTGTATGTTAACTTCATCAAACTGCTATCAAAACAAATGTTGGCTTAGTGGGTCCTAACCCAAGTTCAGAGTTAATTTTTCCAAATAAATCCCTACACTATTGGCCCTTTCAGCATCAATCTGCAGAGCGTGGACTGAAGTCTCACCTGAAGCAGTATGGGGGGATGCTGGAACCAAGTTTCCACACCCAGAGATGGTTATGATGTCATTTTATGCCCTAAACCTATCTTCATGTAGATTGATAAGCCCTTAAGGCTTATTGATACAACTTCCTCTTACCAGCCTCTAGACCTTCGTGAAGGTCTACGATTGTCTTTTGCAGACCCAAAATAGACAAACCAACCACTTACACGCCTTTGTAATCACTCCTAAGTCTGTTATTACCTAGATTGGGTTAAATGTATGATATCTTTAGCGTGCAATAAGATATTCTTCGTGTAAACATATATTATTACTTGTGTTCAAATAACAATGTAAACCATTCAGTATCGCACATCAATACAGTATTAAATCATAAACCAAATGTTCATCATAACACAAATGCATTCATTCATAACAGAAGTAAATGGATAAAAACACAGATATTTCCAGAATAGTCTCTTTATTGATACTTCAAATTTTCTTACAAACTCAATACTACCCTGCGCACTCAGCTGCGGACTCTAATATAGGCCTTTGCGTGCATAACTACAGAGCCTATCTTATACTCTAAGACTCTTTGCTCTTCAATTATGAACTTCTCCTAACTACCTTAGACTCTCTACACAAGCCGAAACAACTTACATAAAAGTAGGAAAAATCCCTTTATGACACTTTGTTGGCATTATGGCTAAAGTGTTGTCCTTGATGGCAACCCATACAGGTGGTGGATCACTATACAATAGGTCAGTAGCAAAGATTGATGATCAGCTCTCAAATATTGAAGAAAATAAGGAATACGCAGGCACATAGTTCAAAAGGTGCGGACACGCAGGCATGTCTTATATAAAGTGCGTACATACCCGCATGTTACCCATTCATGGGGTGCGTACCCCCAGTGAACACACTTCAAGGCAGTAAAGTGCGCACACGTGGGGTTTCTTATGTTTAACCCTTGGTATTTAGCCGACGGTATTGTGTTATCATGGTTCTGGCCCGTGGTACTGTTTTATTTTATTACTATTACTGAGCCCCATGATCCTTGATTTGAGGAAGAGCTTGCCTATATAAAGCAAAGGAGATCATTTGGCTTAGGGTGTTTTTTTTGGGTTGAATATCTTAAGAAGCTAGATCTGAAGTTCTAGTGATGGGTTATGAGAGATGTCTAGATCTAAATAAGGCGAATCTACTGATGAATTGAGATCTCTTCGGCGCATGTTTAGATCTGTAGATCTGACTGTCTGGGTTGTTCTTGAAGTCTCGAAATTATCTATACCCGGAGGTATGCAGGTACAGTGAAAGAAAAGTGCGGACATATGCTGGGACGAAGCGTTTCAGGTGCGCCCGTACGCAGGCACAGAAGGGTTTCAGGTGCGGAGGACCGCAGGTAGTTCAATGGACTCAGAGCGAGGTACGCAGGCTAGCAGTTGAGCAGGGTGCGTACGTAAGCAGGCGAGCAGTTGAGAAGGATGCGTACTGTAAGCAGGAAAGCAGTTGAGCAGGGTGAGTACTGTAAGCAGGCAAGCAATTGAGCAGGGTGCTTACGTAAGCAGGCGAACAATTGAGCAAGCTGCTTACTTCTCTTGAAATCTATGTTTATCCTTGCTGTGTTCTGGGTGTTGAAGTGATGTCTAGTTTCTGGTATTATGATCTTATGACAGCCGTCTGAAAAGTGATTGAGTATATCTTTATGTGATCTGATGAACTAGATCTGATTGATGACTCTCATTGTATATGTATTGATCTAGTGATTGGGTGATTCAGAAGGTTGTTTGATTATGAGCTTCAATGTGGTTATTGGGTCCAGTATGAAAATTGGATGAAATGTGGCCCTTTCAGATTATGTGTTGTGCTTCAGTGTATCCAGTATGAAAATTGATGAAACGTGGTACCTGGAGGAGAGAAGATTGTAGGTCAGCACCTACGTACTAGTATCTAAGCTAGTACAAGAGCTAAAAGGAAAACTTTGGAGCATTATAGCAGGTAGTAGCCTGCGTACTAGTAAATGGATCGGCTAGTACAAGAGAAAAAGGGGGTTGTAGCTCCCGTACTGGTATAAGGTTGCACCAATACAAAATATTGTAAAAGGATTTTCTTATTTGAGATGACTTGTAGCAGGTGGTTTTCTCCCGCATTGGGTTTCCACCTTATATCATGGTGTTCATGTGTGTGCCTTATGTGTGATGATCTATTCTATGTTACTGCATCTGTTAACTGATAATATGGTTGATAATGTTCTAATGCACTCATTGAAGATCAATTAACTTAATCATAAGAAGTTGTGGAAGTAGCATATATGAATCTGGTTATGGAAATGAAAAACGTTTTATTAATGTGATAATACTGATTCACCCCCCCCTCTCAGTGTTATTTCCAACACACTTATTATCTACGCGCTCTAGGACCATAACTTGCAAAGAATTTACACTTTACATCACAAATCTTGGGCTTCTTGTCCCAAAACATGGACTTTTGTCCCAAAATTGACCACAGAGAACGCAAATATCGTGAATCACCCCCAAGTCACTCTGCTAGTGCAAAGATATTACTGTGGAGACCTCCTAGCTCGACTTGTTATACTACTTTTCTTTTAACACATCCAGGCTCCACTAACATTTGTCATTGCAACAGAATGTAGCATCCTTTTTCAAAAACTTCTCCATCGGCACGGTAATCTGGGCACAACTCTTGATGAACTTTCAGCAATAACCAATATGAACCAGTGTGGTGCGTAGTTTTTTAACACTTCTTGGGGCCTCCAAATTCATTATAACAACGATCTTAGCTGGATCCACCATTAATCCTTGTCTACACACTACATGACCCAACAAGATTTTGAAAGGGATGCAAAATAGACACTTCTTCAAGTTTAGCACAATCTGATACCTCCGTCACGTATCCATCATCAAGCGCAAACTAACTACATAGCGTTTTACCAACCCAAACACTGTCCAATGGTCAAAGTATACCTCCAAAAAATTGTGAATGAACTCTTTGAACGGTGCAATGACTACGCGTGAAAAGGTTTCTGACACGTTCTTTAGTACAAAAGGAATTACATTATACTGAAATTGTCCTCACTCAATTGCGAAGGTAGTCTTACTCTTGTCTTCTAGCACGATCTTGATCTGATGGTACCCTAAGAACCCATCAGTGAATGAATATGCTTCCTGTCCTCCTACATTATCCAACACTTCATCAATGAACGAAGTTGGAAAAGGATCATGTACACAAGCATCATTTAGCTTCTTGAGATCTATGCATATCCTTATCTTATCCTTCTATATCTTTTCCTGAACTACCATAGGACTTACCCAGTCAGGCTCCTCCATTGGTTCAATGATTCTTTCTACCAACATTTTGTCCAACTCTAAGTAGACCATTTCCTTATACTTAGGATTAAGGCGATATGGTCGCTGCTTCATAGGATTCATGTCTGATTTCAATGTTATCTTCATTACTCCTAAATTTCCTGTTATCCCTTTCAGGTATGAAAATTTTGTAGGGAACAAATATTGTTACTCGTGGAGCAACTCATCAAACTTATCCACTATAGCATCATCCGAGTAGTCCCTTATCTTCTCAAACTTTGGCTCTGTCGCTGTCCCAATGTTCACTTGTCTAGTTTTCAATGGCGCAGTGATATCTGGATTCTCTATATGTGGCCCCTCAACTTCGCAGTGACTTTCTGTCTCTGAGATATTAATTTTCCTTGGATCCTCCTCTTATTATTCAACAGTCACATTGTAGCACTCCAGAGAATGGCTCAGCTGGGTGGTCCAATCTGGTTGAATCAAATCTAAGGGATCCTGTGGGATTCTGAAGATCACTGCTTTGACCTCCTGCACCGCTTCATCAATGCATTCAAATCCATATTCAAAGTTGAATGTCATTAAGAATCCCTATCTCAAAATATCCCATTCGTTAGTGCCGTGGCGGAGGTTTGTCTCCAAGTACCAATTCATTGGTATTACATCCAAGGTGTGACAGAACAGATGCACCCACTCCAGTTGCAGTTTTGTTCCATAAGCATCGATCCATTTTGCTAAGTGACCGCATGAATCACTCCTTCCATCGTATTTCTCTATTAATCATACCTTTTGGTGACCAAACCACACCCTCATCAGTCTTCTATATTTTTTTCATCCATTGAAATTGTCCTTATGTGTACCCCACCATCTTGCAGGTGTAGGGCACATCACTATGTCCAAGGCTTGGAAGCGATGCTTCTCTGGAACTTCCCTTTCAAATGCATCCAATAATTTATCAATTCCAGTTAAAACATCATAATAAGGCATACTTCTTACCTTTAATGATACACAATGCAGTGATTTGGTCATCATGTTATAGCGTAGTGTAGACACTTCGTGCAATCGATTCTGTCAGTGTTCTAATTCCTCATCTGAATATGATGTGCAGGAGATTTCGCAGTCCCATGCAATACATCCATCAACTATTGGATTCATCCAATATTGATCTCGTGCCATTATCTTATAAATTTGGTCCAAATCATTGTCACTTCCATAATCGCGGACCGGTTCAGTATAGAACGGTCGTTCTGTAGGGTCCAAAGGTACTACTACACAGAGTGATTTTCTTTCAAATGACATCGTCCGCTTCTTCAAATTGATCACCCCACTCATGTCAATATCCCAATCAATCCCAAGAAGCACAAGGTAGGGATTGCTGTCATCGACAATCTCTATCACTTCGAAATCTGCCAATGCACTCGTGCCTTCAATATCTACTGTCACTCCCTTCAATCTTCCCATGGGGATAATCTTTCACTGATTCGCCATCCGTAATTGAATAGGAGACCACTGCAGTGCAGGTCTCCCCATTCTCTCCCATGTCTATTTAGGAAAACATTTGCATCTGACCCAAGATCCAGAATGACTTGGTCCATTTCATATTCTCCTATTTGTGTGGTGAGCCTCATCTCATGCCTGTTCTTGCCTTATGCTTACCAATTTTCCTGACCACACGTGGTCCCTCAGGAGCATTACTAGCACATTTATTGATCAACTCCTGTAATCCTTTTACGACCTTGCTATCACGTCGTAGCTTCATACATGTATCCAAAAAGGTAGTAAGCATGGATGGGTCCATTTCTTTAGACTTCTTATCCTGTCTTCCTCAGATAGAAGCCTCATCGAAGCTTTTCTTCACTACCATGAAGGTTTCTTTCGCGTGATCTAGATCAAAGCCAACCTCCTTACCTAGAGCTTTGCGGACCCATTCACTTTCTTTAGACTGCTTTCCATTATCTTCGCTAGTTGTGATTCCACTTTGCAACACAATATTCACATTGGGACCCTCTTCACGGGGTTCATCCCTCATCATCTACAGGTTTTGCATAGGCTGCTAAGGTTGTGTCCCCTTTTTGCGCATCTTAGCTATTAATAATGGGCAATCTTCTATCGCATGGTCAAACTGAGTACAATATCGGCATGACTGGTGCATCAAGTTCGTGTATTCTCATGCATAGTGTCCTGGCCCTCCATAATTGCAGTAAATAACTTGCCCTCGACCTCTTTCAGGTCCTCCTCTACCTTGGCCTCTTCCGCACCCCTGATATCCTCCTAGCACTCCTCTGGTGCCTTGATCTAGATGCCGAGTTTCTATCTGCATTCGATACGCAGGTGTTCTCTCCATCATTAACTCATAACTACAAAAATTATGCTCCTCGTGACCTACTTATTTGCAGAAGTTGCAAAAGAGTTGTTGCGGTGTCTTTACAAATTTCTGCAGTAAGTGGAAATTCTTTATTGCATGTTTTCTAGCTACTTGATATATAGAACACCATAGTGCCGTCCCTTTACTTGGATGCTTGAGCTTCTGGCCTCAAAGTCATCGACCCTCCTCCTGTAACATAATTCAAAAGACAAGGCAATGATCTTTATCATTGCCTTGGCTCTTACATTTCAAACACCAAACTTCTTCGCACACTTCTGGCCGAGCCACTCTATCCTTATTCAGACTTTGGAATTCTAAGAAAAGGTTCTGTAACTCCACGTGAATCTGCTGAAATCCCAAAGTAATATCTTGAATTGGTGTCTCATGCAATCTCATCGCAATCTCCCAGGCCTCCACCAGGGTCCCAATATTTTGTTGTGATAAAGCAACCTTTAAATGAGGCAAGAGTGAAGCCACAAACCATTCACAGTGTTGCCCATTCGTAATATTCATGTTAGCTTCACGGATCTTGCACTTCAATCTCTGGTCCAACTCCCAAGGTGTCTCACCACGCTTCATGATGATCTCCTTGAATCCAATGACTGGTTGTGCTTCATATTTGGGCCTACTAAATTCCATACTCAACGTAGTTTGAATATCTACCAATGCAGCCATTGGGTTATCAGTCCAGTACTTAATGTACCACATTAGAACACATTCCTATAAAGTAGTAACCAACATTGCTTTCCTCATCTAGTGATCTATAATTCCTTGGGCTTCCCACACAACCTTCTCAACGAACCAAAATTGGTTTAGGTCCTCATTCCCTAAGCCCTTGAAAATGGGCAAATTTACTGAATTTTCCATATTGAATGGTGGTGGAGGTGGTGGTGGTGTGGGTGAAGGTGTATGTAGTGGAGGTGAAGATGAAGGTGGTGTGCATGGATGGGGTATTCGCGGGAACCCTCGCCTTATTAGCTGGAAAAAGCTTTGCAGAGAAGCTTGTGCTGCTTCTTCGTCGTCACTTAGAGGAGGCTCAATCAGCGGGCTATATTCAGGTCCTGTTCCCCATGTATCCATGAATAACTTTCCACTTCGTGTAGCTCCAAACATCAAGGTAATCACATAACTCGCTTTTCACACAAGAGCATTTTAATCTAAGTATTCAAAGACCTTAAATACTTACCTCACTGTCCTTTGAAGAAGTGTCACTCTACTTCACTGTAGATGATTGAGGTATCGACCACGAACTCTATCACAAATACTTTGATGAAATGATCAAGCTAGTGATCGACATTGCACATGATCTTATCTTCGAGGGTTCCAATCTTTGCACTAACTTTGGGGTCCAAACTATTGGACCGTTAAGCCTCCACCTTCCTTGGCTGTCTGCCAATTTAACGATCCACTCGTATAATTCGACCAAGAAGCAACATAAGAAAATTTTGTGTATCTTTGCGTATAGATACCTGTCCAACCACTGTTCTTTCGTTAATCGTGGATTCCTATTTTCTTGCATTGCAAATTCATGGATATTCCTATCCAACCAATCTTAAATTTATTTCCTAGTTGGATTCCAGTGATGCGACATAAAACATCGCTTTATGCAGATCTCGGTCCAGACAACGGAACCATCTGTTGGCTTGGTGGGTCCTGACCTAGGTTCAGAGTTAAGTTTTCCAAACAAATCCCTACACTACTGGCCCTATTGGCATCAATCCATGGAGTGCAGTCTGAAGCCTCACCCAAAGTAGTATGAGGGAATGCTGGAACCAATTTTCCATACCCAAAAATGGTTGTGATGTTATTTTATGCCCTAAACCTGTCTTTGTGTAGATTGATAAGCCTTTGAGGCTTATCGATATAACTTCCTTTTACCAGCCTCTAGACCTTCGCGAAGGTCTACGATTGTCTTTCGCAGACCCTAAACAAGCTAACCAACCATTTACACACCTCTGTAATCACTCCTAAGTCTATTATTACCCAAATTTTCTTTAGTTTCTGATATCTTTAGCATGCATTAAGATATTCTCTGCGTAAACATATACTATTACTTGTGTTCATACAACAATGTAAACCATGCAGAATCGCGCATCAATACAATATTAAATCATAAAACCAATATTCATCTTAACATAAACAAATTCATTCATAACATAAGTAAATGGATAAAACACAGATATTTCTAGAATAATCTCTCGATTGATACTTCAAATTTTCTTACAAACTCAAGACTACCATGCACACTCAGTTGCAGAATCTACTCTATGATCTGTGCACACGCCTGCAAAATCTACTCTAGGCCTCTGCGCACACACCTACAGAGTCTACTCTAGGCGTTTGCGCACATAGCTGTAGTGCCTCTCTCCTACTCTAAGACTCCTCGCTCTTCACTTCTAATGATGAATTACGTCAATTATGAACTTCTCTTAACTGACTTAGACTCTCTAAGACTCTCCTTTTTATACATTCCCATGGTTTGTGAACCATGGGTAGGTCTATACAAGCCGACAAAACTTAAATAAAGGAAGGGAAAATCCCTTTATGACACTTATTATCTACGCGCTTCACGACCATAATTTACAAAGACTTTACACTTTACAGCCCAAAAACTTGGGCTTTTTCCCCAAAATTGATCGCAGGGGACCCTGTCCCAACAACGAAAGAGACAAGAACAAAAATATATGGCTTTCTGCGAGGGCGAAAACCTCTCCCTCTTGGGGAGGAAAACCACGCAAAATTCTTCTTATAGAGATTCCATTGACAAATATCAAGACCAGGACCCTTGACACAATTTGCCTATCTAAGACCAAGACATTAATACTCTTCCTCAAACACTACTGAGATCACCATCTTGTTGCTCCTATGACACCACTACATCACCAAGAACTTCATCACTGTAGCAATATTATTGAGGGTATCATTGCTACACCATGACTACCTTTTGAGACTATCACTGAGATAATCTCTGCACCTATGAAGATAACGACTGTACATTACTGTAGGATGAGATCATTATGAGATCATGATCCTTGACATTGATCCTTGCCAAAGATGAATCTCCTTGACTTAGTGGTCATTGCTTCTTTCATCATGATGAGACTGTAATGATCACACTACTTATGATCCTTGTCTTCTTGATTGCCCTTGTGACACATATTCATATCGAGAACACTAGATCTGAATACTGTGGTGACGGTTGAGATTGTGTGTCACCCTTCACCAGTATGTCGACGATCTCTTGATCATCAATGAAACCTATTTCATCATTATGGTTATACTGTGTTAGTGTTGGTATCTTCATCCCTCCGTCAGTGATCAAATTCTCTTGTTGCATTGCATGTTAGGTGTCTCGCTCAGTTAACTACATTCCATTAGGATCATGGATCATCTGATGGTAGTAGTTTGTTGTACATTTTCCCTCATGCCCTTTACCTGTTGGCCCATTTCCATTCATCTATATCATCTACAGTCATTTTTTGTTTTTAAATCTGCAAGAGTCATTTTTAGGGTTTCAGTTTCATTCGGTCTATGGTTTCATCAAAAGGGTCTTCAAAATGTTCAATAGCAGTCAGTAGGCACATGAGGAGATCGAATAAAGTTTCAGTACCAATAAATTCCATAATCACATGCTCAAAGACTTATTTTTCCTCAAAACCCTGTTTTGAGGAAAAACAGAGTATTCTATGTTTTCATGTATAAAATTTGATGTTATTTCAGTTTTTCCTATGTAACAGCTTCAGTGGCAACCCTGGTCACCTTGCCAAGCTTTAGCATCTCCATCACTTGCAAGGCAAACAAAAATTCAAGTCGTTCAGTTCATCAAAGGAAAAAATAAAGTAAAACTGCCTAAAAACAGAGTTTGAAAAGCAAAGGTCGATTGTAAACATTACAAAATTGGGTTCTATGAGTGAAAAAATCAAAATCTTTTGTATATAAACCATTTATTGTGTTTAAAGAACTCATTTGCATCCAAAAGAGAAAGAGCAAGGTCATGGAGGGAAAATTGTAGCAAACAGTTCAAGTTTCAGAGGCGCGGTGCATTGGGCCGCCCTCCACAGTGTAGAAAATACACTGGTGCGGCGCATAGAGTAGGCATGATGCATTGGGTTTGTGGCACAACGTATAGATTTGCAAGCCTAATTTCACCCACGAAATTCATCCAATTACTAAATTTTCTCGATTTCCACCTCTCCAAGTAAGTCAAATGTTCTTCCAATGCCAATGAATGTGTGTCTTTAGATGTTTATGGTGATTTAGTGAGAAATTTTTCAAACCCTACCTCCATGCAGTTTTTGCTCAAAAAAAATTGCTTAGGGTTTTCAGTTTGAGTTTCTGCTGTCAAGTCCACTTCATCACTCCCTCACCCTTTTGATTCCCTGATTTATTTTCCAGTTTCATCAACCCATTCCCTAATCCCCATATCCATAAATTCACTAACCCCATATCCCTAATTCTCATTATCCCAAACCCTAGCTACAAATTCCTAAACCCTAATTTCTATCCCAAAGTCAAATTACTGCCCCTAAAACCCTTCTATTCCCCAAAATCCTGTCAGCAACATTCCTAAAACCCCTCTTAACCTCTCGCTTCATAGTCCCTCATACATTTTCATACATTTGGAAGAAAATTTAAGACACGTTAAATCTATTCAT
>APFE030471954.1:2594-31292 GCA_000404065.3 Pinus taeda | reverse complement strand
GCTCCTTTGGGGGAAGTGGCAATGATATTTATCAATGGTCTGTGCCTCATATCTGTCCAACCATCTGAGACTATGGTAACCCCAGAGCTACTCCAAGAAGAACGAATTGGAGATAAAATTTCCTCCACAAGTTCCTTCTCATTTTTGAGAAGCTGGGTTCTGACTTTCTCATAGTTGGGCCCCTTGTACCCTTGAGGAGTTTTGTTAACTGCCCTTATCATATCTTGCCAGTAAGGAGAGCGAACAACATTGAATGGGATACCACATGCATAAATGCACCTAGCCACTCTGGAATTAGTTTCTTCTCTTGCTTGCACATTCACCAATCTAGCAATTCTGCTATCCTGAACTAAAGGGGATGCCCCTGGGCCTCTGGTATTTTTGGGTGCTGGTTGTTCATGTTGTTCAGTGTGACCAACTCTCCTCTTTCTTGCTTCAGCTACAATTCTTGGCTCAATGTTAGATGGAGTTTGAGTAAGCTCATCATGCCTTCTCTTATTACCATCCGCCTCATCTTGCTCTCTTTGATATGCCCTCCTTGCCAATGGATCTGTTGTTTTTGTGCAACCTGAAATCCCCTGTCCTCCTCCATGCAATAGACGTGCCCTCACTCTTGGGTAGGAGCCCTTGTACGTATTATTGCAAAGATTGCATCGCCATTCCCATGAGCCACCACCTCCACATCTTTCAAGGTTCGTCATGTAGGAATTTACAGGGTAAGTTCCTCAGATAGAACACCAAAAGGACACCGCTCACAAACAGATCACAGATCAATAAACCGGTATTTTGACGTGGTTAAAACCTTCAGAGAGGGAAACAGTCCACGACCTTCGCCAACGTGGCTACTACAGGCAATTTATTAATAAAAGAATGAAAATTTACATAAGCTTCTCTCATGCACGGTTAACCTACAAATGACCCTCCATGCGCTTTAAATAGAATTCATGGACCAATCGGGTGTCAAGCCACGGATCAAGTGTCGGTAATACCGAGGAGAGAATGAACCGTCGGATCACTACATATCGTGACCGTCGGATTGTAAGTTACAAAATGTACAACGGTAAAGAAACACACTTTACCTAACTCTATACCTAACTCTATACTAGACCAAGTTGAACTTAACTATTTCCTATGTGTCAGAATATCCTAACAAAGTGAAGGACAATGTAAATATCAAATTAGAAAGCCACACCATCTGCTTGTTCACAACTTGAAGACATTGATGAGGTATAATCCATATGCTCATGTGGTTAATTATGTGCTTCTTACTGATCTAGTTCAAGTTCCCAACAAAGAAGTATTTGATAAGTCAAAACAAATTTAATTCAATTATTATGTGTTTGGGGGAAACCATTCTATAGAAGCTCAAAGACAATTGATGGAGGAATATCCCAATAACCGACGTTTTGAAACAATGAAATGTATTATTTATGTTGGTTTATCAGATACAGAAGGAAAGCTAGTGGCATGGGATCATAATTCAGATAATGAATATAGGATTTCTATGACTTTCATCCAAATGGCTAGATTTATTCATAGTGAATTTGAAGAAAAATGTGGTGGGGATCTTATAAATGTTACTACAGATTTCCGAAAGGAATGTTGTATGGAAATAGGCTATCAAATTGAAGAGAAAATCAATTCAAAAGGTAGTAAAGGTAGCAAAGTTGGTGATTTATTCAGAGGTGTTGATAACATTTTCCAGTTGGAATTTAGAACTGGAGAGATATGGGAGTTGATTAATGAGATTTTTTAGCATGTGGGAGAACATTGGCATTAAAAACCAGAAGGTCAAAATGTCTAAACCATTGATATGTAGTACAGTAAATCAGATCGTTAAATGAAGTAGCTTCAAGAAGATATAACTATCACACCTTGGAGAGCATTGAAAGGATTGAAGGATGAAAAACTTGTCAAAGAAATATTATCTCGTGTGAGGTTAGAGGAATTATCATTGGAGGAAATGTCTAAAGAATTTCAAAAGTTTGATGAATTGTCTTTATTTATTTCTAGATTATAATTTTCTTTTAAATATAACATATTTTTCTTGGTAGTATTCGTTATACATATCATTATATTAACACTTTTTACTTTATCTATACAGTCACAAAGTTTACATGAAAACTCAAGAACAAATGGTTAAATTGTCAAATGAAGATAGTTGGGATGATGTTGTACGCAACTATCTAGATTCGAGTTCTACATCAACATTAAAAAAAATAATCTTGCAATTAAAAATGTATGTTGATTTATACATTCATTTTTATTCATTTGTATACTATTTTTAATTTATAACTTACACATATATTTGTTTAATTTATAAAATATGAAGAAGGATGCAAATAGTTTTAGAACCTTTATTGAACAATTAAGATAAAAAGACTGAAGAAGTAACATCTTAAGAATGTTGAACTTGATCCAACTCTTACTCTTTTAATTTGGAATGGGCTTGACACTATTCAATATCATGTAATACAAGGCACCTGTGAAGACATTGCTAAGGTCATACCTAAAAGGGATTATGCCCTAGTTATTGTAGATATTCCCCATGGTTTCAATATTCCAAACATTGACTATGATAGTGACCCTTATACTTATCAAGCTCTTAGTAAAGTGGTTGTGGGATTTCTAGAAGTCGTGTCATCACCATTATGGAGATTTGTGACATTTCATTTAGACACACAATTGGCAAAGTTATTGTCAAGCTTCAAGGGGAAAACAAATTCAAGGATGCACCTTACATGGTAAAACGTTTAAAATGTATATTTGATCAATGTTAAAAAATTCATTTATGTACAAGTTAATTGAACTTTTACTATTTCATGTTACAGGTAAAAGTCAAATTTTCTTAACCGTGAAGATCAACTATTTATAAATGATTGTGAGTTCATCCATATTGATAGTTGGGCAAAAGATGATAGCTATATGTTTATGATTTTTAATCGGGTAGATGGAAAGAGTCATAGCTAAATACTGACTTACGATGCTGTTGTGAGAAAACTAACATATGAAGACAAATAAGCAAAAGGAGAGATAGTTAACATTTATCAAAAATCACATTTATTGATTAACTATTTTATAGACATATGTTCAAATGAAGGAGATTGGATTCTGGATTTATTTTCTGGCTCAGTAAGTTTTATTATATGGAATGTAAGTTTTATTATATGGAATTCAATTTCAACATGTTATTTCTTAATTTATATGTCATTGTACTAATTTACTTCATTATTTCTTTTGTGTTTGATAACTAGGTACAACACTAGCATGTTGCCTTGAACAAATAAGAAATTGCATAGCCATTGGAAAAAGTCCAATATAGTGCAATTTTATTCAGCAAAGAATTAATGCTCTTCAATTTCTTCCAGATGCAATGTAAGAAATTGGGTTGAAGAAAGGGGACTTTAATGAATCACGTGTGGCAAAAAAGGCAAAGGAACACCAACCACCATTACATGGAATGATTGGAAAGGAATACATTGGGAGATTCGCAGACATCAAATATCCATTAGAAGAAGAAAATGAGCAAATTGAAGAAGAAAATATTGTGGAAGAAGAAAATGATGAAACTCTAGAGGACGAAGAGTTTGGATTACGTGACATTGTTGATTAAATTTAAGTTATGCTTCGAAATCAAGCTCATTTTTTGTAAGTATTAATTAGTTATACTTGTAATGTTTTTACTTTGACATTTTATGACAAGAATAAGCACTCAATTATGGTTGTTATGCGTTCAATATTTGTATTATGCGATTTTCACATTAATTTTTATGTTAATCATTATTTTTTGAAAAAAACAGTGATTACTATTATTTTTTTGACATGAAATTCATAAAAAAAAGCTATTGTTTAACCATTTTTAGTTAAAATTTTCCTATAAAAATTGTGATTTTGACATGTCATTTTTAGCAAAAAAATTACAAAAATTTGTCAAAACGTGTAGTTTTTTAGTTATATTTATGTTAAAAATGGTTATTTTTATGTCAATTGTTAAATTTATTGTTTTTTAGAGACAATTATTTCATATGGATTGAAAAATTAATTAACGATATATAAATATATGGAATATCGAAATTTCAAAACATCGACCTTCTTCTTTAAATATGCAAAACAATAAAAACCTCACTACAAAAAAAAAAAATATGAAGAAGAAGACCACTTAAAAAATTATTAATTTTAGAAAATAATTATTTACATTTCACACATTAAAAAATTTTAAGTAAAAAAAATAAGTCTTTTCAAAAAAGGGCCTGATGCAGAATTACCACTTTTTAAAATTAATATGAAAATCACTACCATTCTAAAACACAATGTACATTAAAAAAAAAAAATGCCAAAAACTATGCTCTAAAAAAAACGTGTGTGCTGCATCACCCATTTTCAAAATCGGGTCACTTTTTTGCTATCTCTACGAAACGAGTAACAGTATCAGTTCCCGTTTCAAACTTTACATTATTCAAACCACTTACCGCCCAAACTCACTCCCGAATGTGGTTTTTGACCTCCTCCATCATTGCCGCTCTCGTGTCATTGTCTACGACAACACCCTGTCACTTCCGCCTATCTGCCTGTTATCCATTTATTTTCCCACACCTGCAAATGAATATTCCATCGATCCATTTCTTAGTCCCGTTGGAGAGTTAATACAAATTTATCCATTGATTAATAGACCCGCTCCATTTCATGCCTTATAAACCCTGTTCTTTCATAAAAACCGCTACACAGTGCATTCTCGTAACTCAATTGTTCACTAGATACTTGCAACTTATAGTCAAAACGACAAGTTCACCATTCAAGCCAATTTTATGTCACGTGCCAAGCAAGCCAGCATCCAGGTTCACTCAATCTTTTTAAATTACATTTTTTTTTGTTATCACTTTGTTTCAGCCAAATCCTTCCCATTTCTGTCACTTTCAATTTGTAATCCAAACAACAGAATGCCTCCTAAGGTAAAGGAAGTTGCAAAACCCCAAAATTATCTCATTCATCCTCAAGTTGATTTCCATCATACTCCCTTGGTTGATAGAGACTGTAAAATCCGTGAGTCCTTGTCTGAATTTGACTTGTTTGAGATCTATTGCTGGATGGAGGACCAATTGGTCGATCAAACTGATGAAATTGAAATTTGGGATTCCCATCTTCTTCATTGCATCTTCCCTCAGATCCACAGAGCACCTGAATTTGTCAAAAAATGTCATGTATGACCCCAGTCAAAGAGCTATTATCTCACCTACAGGAGAAATCTGTGCTTCATCAATGCCCAGTGCATTGACCAGATGTTGCAGGCCCCAACTATTGTGCCAACCACTCCTTTTTCTCATGAAAGCCTAAAAGAAGGCTATCAGAAGTTGGTTTCACTAAAAGAGCTCAAACCCTAGAAATTTTCTTAGTTGTAGACAGCCCTCTGCCTAAAAGAAACTGTCCATATGATTCATCTATATTCCCAGACAGAACCAAGCAAATTACCACCATTCTCTCTTATTTCCTTGGTTACTATTATGATCAATATGTAGATGAAGCCATCATTGGTTTCTTGTCTATATTTTCTATTGGTTCTAAACCCACTATTCTTTTTAACTTTAGTCAATTTCTAGCTGAGGCCATTCATGAACAATTTGTCGAGTTCAATATTGAAGAGGTATTCAAGTATGCTTCATTACTTGTATATCTTTTTATCTATTTTCGGGGAGACAAGTTTCCATCCACCTTACAGAAGCTAGATGAAGAAGGGAACTAGAAATCAATTATCTTTTGGACTTCTATGGGAATGAAGGAAAAAGAAGAATTTTCATATAAACAGTTCATTGAATTGTTTGTTCATCCATCCATTAATCTTCTGAGCAACACTCTAGAACCAAGAATTAGTGATGAAATTGTAAACTTTTTGCAACTAGTTGACCAAGCCAAAATAGGAGATTGGTATATTTACCAAAATTATACAGAGACCAGAGTCTATGGCTATGAGCCTCCACCTTACAAGTTGCCTAAGTACCTCCCTATGAGAATTTTTGCATTAGAATATATTAGGCAGAGGCTCAATATAGATGAAGTGCATTTTGTGGTTGCAAAAAAGAAATCATAGTTTAAGCTAAAAGCCTAGGTTGGTCCATTCATCTATGACACTAGAGCAGCAGGAGAAGAAGCAGACAACTTATTGAAAGAAATGAAGTTTGGCCTCAGATTTACTTAGTCTTATGACCCAATGGGAGTGATCTCAAAACTTAGAGTATAAAATAAATGTACTCAATATCATTACATAGCCAAGCCTGAGATTGAGAAATACAAAAATCTATTAGAATGGAAGGAAAACACCCTTCAAGAAGTTGAAGAGTAGGCAATCTCTACTTCAAATATACAGACTCCACTTGCACAGGAAAAGACAGCCAAATGAGGAAGGGAAGAACAGGAATCCCCTACAGAAGAAGCATCAAGTAAAGGCTTTAGAATTGTACACATAAAGAAGAGGCCTAAGATATCCTTGAAGGGCAGTGAAATTAATGAGTCACAGAAAACAACATTTGATGGACTTGGAGAGACACCTCTTTTCACACAATTTAGTGGACAGTCTACTTAGTCTCCCACTCATTCCACCACATCTCATGAATAGCAGGTGATTCAGACCAGTGAAGTCAGTTAGAAGGATAAAGAAGATGATATTTTTCATTTTTTCAGTGAAATTAAGAAGAAGAATGAGGAATTAAAATTAAACAATTATACTCAATTCTAGAAACATTCTTCCAGTTCTCAAGCTAGAATTTTTTTAGTCTTTGACTCTGAAAAGGGTAAGATGTAGATGGCTTTCTTACAAGCTCAGATTCCACAACCCAGAATTGTTGCACATTACCAGAAGCAAACCTCCTTTGAATTTAAGGTTAAAGATGTACATCCAATTGCCCAAATTGAGATGCACAAAAAGACTGGCCAAATGATTTCTTCTACTTTAACTAACACTGCCATGAGTCTGTCAAAGTTGCAAGTCACCTTGGTTAATACACAGTCACAACTCAAGACTGAGAAAGTTTCCTCATTGGCAAAAGACACCAAGATCAAATATTTGGAAGATCTGGTGCTAAAGATGGGATATGATCCCTCCAATATAAATGTTGCAAAAGAAATTGTCAAGAAGAAAAATGCTAAGGTTTAGCATTAAGGAAGCAACTCAAATTGCTAGCCTCAGAGGACCCAATGAATAAAGAAATTGAAGAAACTGAGGCTCAGAAATCTGACATGATGAAGCTCATCATGGAAAAAAATATGCAAATAAAACAGATGGAGGAACAAATAGAAAAACTTGTCAAAGAGAAAGAGGAAGTTGTGGAAAAGGCAAATATTCCAATGGGTGTAGTTCCTCTTGCAACAGTCCCTATGACTATAGTTTCTACCTCCGGCACAACACCAACCAAAGGTACAATAGAAGGAGCTGAACAACTTGTTGAAGTTGTTCAGAACCTGTCTATTCAGGCAGAGGAAATCAAGAAATTGTAGGATCAACTTAAGACACTACAACACATGAAAGCAGTCGTAGAAAACTCACATGCAGTTGAGTTGTAGAGGACAAGAGGTCAAATTGAGGTATTGTAGAAAGAATTCAAAGACTCTTACCTCAGAAATACACTAGAGATCATTGAATCAATCAAAGATATATGTCCTTATATGAGAATATTTTTTTATCAAAAAGACTTGTTGAAAAAAGCTCAAGAAGCTATTGAAAATATCTCAAATGACCTTGAGGACAAGCCAGAAATAGCCAGTGATATAATCAAGTTTTTTAATTTAAATACATCTATGAGCTTAAAGAATTAGGTATTAACGATAGGAAAACAACCATACTAGAAGTGAAGAAATTCATTACAAAGAAAAATCTCATTCTTCAGTTGGAGGAAAAGTGCAGTAGTGTTAATGTCATAGTTCAACATTTTTTCAGCAAGCTGGAACCCTTGACCAACAAGGGTTTTCCCTCCATATTTGTGGTAAATGATAAGTTAATGCATATTGAAGACTATGTATGCAAGCTCACAGAGGTCAAGACCAGTGCAGCTACAGTTTCAAATATAAAGGGTACAACAACACCAAGGCTTGTGTTGAATGCCCTCTGAGATACCTTTTTCATCCTTAATGAAATAAAACACATCTTTTTAGTAAAACCTACTTTTACTAAATATACATAAATGGATGAGGTTTATTGAAGGGTAACTAAGTTATCTATCCTAGATAATAAACACTGGGAATAGTTAACTAATTTACTTGATTGAAAGAAAGATCAAAAACATTCATCAAAAAGTCAACAGCATTAAGAATTTTAAGGAACAATCATCAATAGTTCAACAAAAAAATAGTGGCAGATCGACTATTAGTTCATTTTTCCTGATTTTGTATTAAGCTATTTTTGTAAATTTGTTTAAGATATTTTCTTAACACTCAACTTGTATAAATAACTATCTTCTACGAGTTATCAAAGGTGGTACATTTCATAAGCAATTTTGTAGAAGCATTTATCTACAAGTTGTTTCTAGATCACTGATAATAAAGCAAAGGATTCTCAATTTCATCTCATATGGTTTTGTTTTCTTTTATTAGTTTTTCATGTGTTTCATTCATTTTGTTTACTCTTCATGTGTTTAAATTTTACAGAGATATCAGGTGAGAATAAATGTGTTAAAGTTATTCTTAAAATTCCTTTCTGAAGTTATTATCATAAAGAGAATTAGATATTGGACGGTCTATCTTAAAGGCTACCTTTAAATCATAAAATTGTCAACATCTTATGTAATCTTAAGCATAGTTTTTTTAACTTTTGAACATTGGACAAAGGTTTTCCACGTATGATAATTTATCTTCCTGTTTGAAATCTAAATTAATCATATCTCCTTACAATTCTTTCCACACACCTTATAATTTCAAATCACTCTATGAAGTTGAAAAGCAACGCTTTGATTATCTATTAGTACTATCTAAAAGAGTTAATACATCATTCTTACAGTTTGTCTATGTATTGGTCCTCCATAAAAAACCAAAACCAAAAACCCCAAAAAAAATATCTTAGATGCTCTGGTAGGATCAATTGACCATTATCATGTCAGAGATACAACTTCAATCTGGCGTCATTGTTGGGGACTCGAATTTCATTAGTTTTCCTGGGACAATGATATAAATCTTATTCCTTTAAGGTGACTAATGGTATAGATAGGTCAAAATCCTTCACCTGGAAACTCCACTGTGCCAAACTAGCACCTTTTAAGCACACTAGATCCCATTCTGAATCTGACACAGTTAGTCCTTTGTCAGATCCAAAAAAACTTGTGACAAAAGGTCAATTCCAGAAGAAGACATCAACCATCTTATTCTACTTCAACCTTGTAGTCTGAAGATATATTACAATTTGATCCCTATAGTAACATTCCATCAAATCCAGATTGGACTCATTTATCACCTAGGGTTGTTGAACTTTTAGATAGGGGAGTTGATGTCAAACCATTTTTCCTTATTCATTCTCTTGAATCATGTCAAGAACCCCCTCTACCAGTAGGATCACCTAAATTGAATCTGACTTGGGTGTTCATTTACCTAAATACAAACCTACAAACTTCATATCCCCCACTACTTATTCATTCCCTTCCACTTCTGAACAACCTACATCTTCTACTTTTAAACAACATGAAGGGACCTTTTCTATATATTCAAATCCTCTCTTTGAAACAAAAGAAGATATTCCTTCTCAGGTCCACAAGTTAGTTATTAAGATTCATTTAAAATATTTTAGGACGTCTCCTCCTTCTTTATCCCTTCCTTATTCACCTCCACATAGTCATACACCCTCTCTATCGCCATCTTCTTCTTCTTCATCATCTACACAAACATCTCATACACCACCTTCTACTATGGCATTCCAACCTATTGTACAGGCCAGATATGCATCTTTAGTCTTACCTCCAATCCTCAATGCATTCCCTCCTAGACATTTAAAGCACTTTCCTAGGTATAATGGAGAAACTGGTTCCTCAACTGAGGACCATCTTCAAACATTCTAGACTTCATAAATAACATGAACATAGAACAAGAAAAATGTATACATGAGGTTGTTTGTTTAATCTCTTGAGGGAAATGTGAGAACCTAGTTTAGGCAGTTACCTGCAAATTCCATTAGAAATTGGGAGGAGCTAACAAACATATTCAAAAACCAATGGGGTGTGAAGGAAGATGCTCTTTCCTTTTTGACTGATTTTGAAGAACTTAAAAGAAACTTTGGTGAACTTGTCTCTGATTTTATTAGAAGGTTCAACAAAATTTATCATAAGATGCCCCTTGATTGCAAACCCCCTATAGCAGCAGCCAAATCTAGGTTTTCAAAAGCCTTTAAAGGTGATTTTGTTGTAATTTTAAGAGAAATAACTTCAAGGACTCTTGAAGTTATGTCTCAGCCACTTTAAAAGCTAGAGAGGAAAAAGCCCAAAGAAAATATAAATCTAGTCAAGAGGCCTCTACTTCTTCAAAGACTAAAACCAAAGATTCTAAAATAGATGCGATCACTTCACTTCTTATAGGTCTATCCAATAGAATTTCTAGGATTGAGACTCAACCTAGAACAGTTCAACAGATAGTCACTCGACCTCAAAATCAAAATCAAGGTCAATACAAAAGAAATCCACAATTACAAAATATTCAAAGACCGAGTAATGATCAGCAGGTTCCAACTCCTTTATTGATAGATGATCAACAACCTAATGACAATACAATGACTGTCATTGAAGACATTAATAATATGGATATTTATTTTGGTCAGACCACTATTATTGCTCTTTCACAACATGAGCAAGGTCAAGAATATCAACAATCCTCACAGGTTTCCAAGTCCCATGCCTTATCTAAATTCCTAATTGTAGAGCTGAAAAAAATATATGATCTTAGATCTAGACCTGGCCCTGGAAGACCTCCTAAGGAACCTCCAACAATTGAACCTCATACCAAAGCTGTAGAAACTCAGACAACTAATATTTGACCATCGAATCAGTCATCTGATATAGCTCAATTTGAAAAAACTGTTTTAACTGCATTTAATGTAAGGAGTTAGAAAGTGTTAAAATCCCCATACAAAACAAGTCTCCAAGTGGATACAAAACACCTCGATTGATGTTGAAAGTGATGTTACTAGCCTTCAAGATGAAAAACGAGCAGTTGTCTTTGGCCCTAGCTCAAATATGATAGATGAAATAGTACCCCCTTTCTATGTGACACTAAAAACAAATGATTCCATGTTATACAATGATATGCTTGATTCTAGAGCATCACATAATCTCATGCCAAAAACCATCATGGATCATTTAAATCTTGACATAACTAGATCCTATCATGATTTGTATACCTTTGATTCTAAAAGGGTGACTTTTCTAGCTCTGGTTAAGGATTTAGTAGTCACTCTTGTCCAGATCCCCGTAAAAAGCATAGTGTTAGATATAGTTGTCATTGATATCCTTCCCAAATTTGGAATGCTCCTTTAAAGGTCTTGTTGTGCCAAATTAGGGGGAACTCTTTAGATGGACATGTCTTATGCCACTATTCTAGTTTATGGGGGAGAACAAATTAGGTTGTATAGAGAGGTAAGAATTGTGCACACTGTATGCAAGATAGATCAACCAAGGAACCACCCCATCTATGTTATTGATCAAGATTTTGGCTATTTTCAACTCTCTTCAAACCAAATACATGAATCTCAAGTAAAAATTAAAGATGTAATTGAAAACCCTATATCAAATGAAATTGATGTATGGAATTTATTCTTTGGTGGTTCTTGTACAAAGGATGGAACGGGGGCTGGGGTAGTACTAATCTCACCAGTAAAAGAAAGCATTACACAATCATGTAAACTTGATTTTGAAGTTACCAATAATGTAGCAGAATATGAGGCTTTCCTTCTAGGACTATAGTTAGCCACAAATTTTAAGGTACACAACCTGAGTGTTTTCATTGACTCAGAGCTCATTGTAAAACAAGTTATAAATCTTTACCAAACAAAGCATCCTAGGCTTAGATCTTATCGAAATGAGGTTTGGGACTCCATTGAAAATTTCTTTGATGCCTTCAACATAATCCCTAGAAATGAAAACATACATGCAGAATCTTTCGTTGTCTTTGCAAGCTCATTTAAGATTCCTGATCAAACCCAAGTGTTATACCAAATGCAAGTTAAATACTGACCATCTATGTAGAAATCCCCACTGTAGATCAACAAATTATGCAATATACTAAAGCAAAATACAAGATCTACTTCTACAACAAACTTTGCAGAAGCTTAATCGAATATGAGCAAGATCAATGAGAACACATATAACTGAGATTGAGAAATCAATCACCACATAACATAGAAGAAATAACCTGGCAAAAGCCTCAGCTTAAAACCCCAATCTCTATATATCATACAAGTGGAAATATGTTCAACTTACAAAAAGAATCATCTCTCAAGCTATCCTGCTCTCTATGCAATCAAACAATACAACTCACAGACTGAGTATACAAAAGATATATGCCTTTCCTTAGTCCTCCATGCCTCCTATTTCCTTATGCAAATTTTCTTGGGGTCCAGTGATGCCACATGTTGGAATTGGCTCATCACACTCACAAAAACTGAAGAAGTAATTGCACAATCCTCAAGGAAAGAATTCCTTCTGCATGCAAAAGATATTCACAATGGAATATTATAGCAATTGATAGTACACTACCCCTCCATCTAATCTCAACTGGGTCTCTGTCTGAACTAACATGCATGAGTTATTTATGAGAGAATATTCAGTTATCTAAAGTACAACAATTACATGCATGCAGGAATTAACTAACTGAACTTACAATTTAATTCAACAAACTATTTGAATTAATCTAACTGGACTTGACTCACTTAACTGAGCCAACTAATTACAACTCATCCTTATCTCTTTAACTCATGGATAAATTCCTCAATTAATGGAGAAATTGTTGCGTGTTCCCCACATAAACTTCATGTTTGATTTTCTACAACTAATTAACTCATGGTGAATTAATTAATTATTTTAAAAACAATTGCTAAGATCAAATTCGAATTTTTACTTCTCTATTTTAGTTCAGGGACTAACTAAAATATGAAGGTATCCCAAAATGCTATTTATAGCAGTACTAAATTTAGCACTTCTATATTTAGCATTTATTGTTGCTATTTTCAACACTCCCTCTCAACAAGAAAGGGATTATCAATAACCCCAATCCTGTCTCTGTGGAACTCGAACTTGCATTTTGACAATGCCTTTGTCAAAATATCTGCATCATGTTCCTCGGTCGAAACATACAGCAACAAAATGATCCTCTTGACGACACAGCCTCGAAGATGGTGATACCGGATATCAATGTGCTTGGACCTGTCATGAAAAACTAGATCCTTAGAGAGTTTGATACAACTCTGATTACCGCAGTAGATCACAGATGGATCCATCCTCTAACCAAACAATCCCACTATAATCTTGCGCATCCAAATGGCCTCACATGCAGCCTGACTAGTAGCCATGTATGTAGCCTTTGCTAAGCTAAGTGCAATTGATCTTTGTTTCTTGTTGTACTAGGAAACTGTAGTTGAACCAAGGTTGAAGATTCCTCCAGAATTGCTCTTCCGGTCTAATGGACTCCCTGCCCAATCCTCATCTGTGAAGCCTTGAAGCTTCACTCCCTCTATTCTTCTGTACCATAATCCAAACTGAGATGTGCCTCTGAGGTATCTCAACACATACTTTGCTGCCTTCTAAAACAACTTGGTAGGCTAAACCATAGCTTAACTCAGCTGGTTCACTGCAAAGCATAAGTCGGGTCATGTGTTCACTAGATATATAAGTGAACCCACCAGCTTTCAATAAACAGTAGCAACTACTTCCTCACTTGAAGTAGCTTCCTCCTTCATTTAGTTCCCAGCTAGAGGAGTATGCATGGGCTTGCACTTCTCCATGTGAAAGCACATGAGTATCTCATTGGCATACTTGCCTTGAGACACAAATACTTCACCATCTTTCTGCCACACCTCCATGCTTAGAAAGTAGTGCATAAGACCCATGTCTCTCATTTTGAACTCTCTTCTAAGGTCCTCCTTGCAAGATTGTATCAACTAATCATCACTTGTCAAAATCAGATCATCGACATAAAGAACAATGATCAATGGTTTACCTTCTGCCATGATGTAGTAAAGGTTTGCTTCTGCTTCACTCTTGGTGAAGCACAACCTGGTGAAATAGTTGTAGATCCTAGTGTACTAAGCACGGGTTGCTTGTTTCAGCCCATACAAAGCTCTCTTGAGTTGACACACATGCGACTCATGATCAAAGGTCTCGAAGCCCTCTGGCTTCTCAATGTACACCTCCTCCTCAATCTTCCCATTAAGGAATGTTGTCTTCACGTCCATCTGATGGATCTTCTGTTGACCACTTGCACGGTGACTTTGATACCATGCATTATAGATTTTACTTTAGATGCAAGAGCAAGAGGATCATTATTTCGTAATTCAAGGGTGAAGAGTTTAATCTTGAGTTGAACAACTTCAAGTGCAGAGTGTGAGTCATATAGTTCCTTCAGCTTTTGTAAGGCTTCGAATGCATGATATCAAAGACACTAAGGTTGAATTGGATATTCCTCTAATTATTTTTCTCAAGGCACTTTATCCTACTTTCTCCAATTATCTTGAGTCATTGCAAACAAATGGAAATCTCAAAGATATTACCTTTGACTCTCTTGTGAAAAAATTTGTTGAAAGAGAGAAAGCTTTTGGAAAGAAGACAATCCCTGAATCTTCTGAAGAGGTTGTGTGCCTTGCTCATAAATAAAATAATCTTGCCCAATATTCTTCCAAAGGAAGAGGTGGTCGAAGAGGAAGAGGAAGATATTTCAGAGGTGGGGGGCAGACACTCTCAAGGAGAAAAGTTAGACTTGCACTACATACGTTGCAATAAAAATGGATCACATGATGCCTCCACATGCAAGTTACCTTGGGAAAAAATTCAGCAGCAAAGAAACCAACCCAAAGGTAAAACTAATGAAACAGATAAAGGTAAAGCACTTGAATCAGCTCATTATGTTGTGGCACAATGTAATAATGGAGTAAATGAAGACTTATTTAATGCTTCACTTGCTTCTTTGAAAAATGATTGGCTGCTTGATTCAGGAGCAACTTGCCACATGACTCATAGAAAATATTTTTTTGTATAATTTACTGACAATGTTGATGGAGCAGTATACTTTGCAAACAAATCAAAACTCAAGCCATCAAGGCTTGGCACAATCAGGCATAAATTGCCTGGTCTTCTAGACCTTCTTCTACATCATGTTCTATATCTCCAACAGCTGAGGAGAAACTTGTTTTCCTTGGTCCACATCTGCCAGCAAGGTCACTCCATTCATATTTGATGGCAAGCTTGATGTGAGAAAAGCTTCTGACCACTCACTTGCCATGACATGGATAGAAGAAGAAAGGCTTCTCAAGCTACAGGGTGCCTCTTCTCGTGCACAACATTTCTCATACAACTCTCATTATGAAGAAGGTACACTTCCATCAAGTTTATTATGGCATGCTATATTTGGACATTTGAACTATGACAACCTCCGCTTGTTGAAGAAAAATGGTGTTACTGGTTTGCCTACAATTCCTAGGAAGCTTAATCAATGTGATGCTTGCATTTTAGGAAAGCATAGCAAACAATCCTTTCATGATTCACACTCCAGAGCACATAGAAAACTTGAACTCATTCATTTAGATTTATGTGGTCTAATGCCTGTTCCTTCTACAAATGGAAATAAATATATGATGACATTTATTGATGACTACACCAAAATGTGTTGGGTTTATTTATTGAGAAGAACAAATCTGATGCTTTTCAAACATTCAAGAACTTTCATACATGGATTGAAAATGATGCACAATCTCATATTGGGTTCTATTCGCACTGATAATGGAAAAGAATACACTTCAAATGAATTTGAAAACTATCTTCACCAACATGGGATCAAACATCAAACAACTGCGCCTTATAATCCCCAACAGAATGGTGTAGCTGAAAGAATGAATAGGACAATCTTAAATATGGTACACTCCATGTTGTTCTTCAAAAATGTAAAAATGATGCTTTGGGCTGATGTAGTTCTATGTGCTGTATATATAAAGAATAGATGTCCATCTAATTCTATCATAAACAAGAGTCCCTATGAAATGTGGTATGGGCACATTCCTTTGGTAAAGCATCTCAGGGTCTTTGGTTCCACCTGTCATGCCTTAATACCAAAGGTACATAGAAACAAAATTGGTAAGGGAAGTCATAAGTGTATCTTCCTAGGGTATTCAAACACCTCCAAAGCATACTGTCTCTATGATTAAGTCAACAAAAAGTTTGTTGTATCTACAGATGTAATCTTTCTTGAATCATCCAAAATTGACAATGTTGTTGAAAGGTGACTTGATCACTTGGATAGACTCACAAATGCAAAATCATTTCAAGAATTTGTAATCAGATTCCACATCTTGAAAGGGGGATTCCTATACTAGATAAATCTGTGGAATCTTCTTCTGAAACACTCTCTCCCCTACATGAAACTCCAACAATAGCTGATAATTTGAGTGATGTGTTTGATAGAATTGGGAGACTCAATCTTGATTCAGTCCCAACTCAATCAACAAAGTATCCTGGACCATCTGAGAAAGGCCCCCAAAAGTGGCTAACAAAGAAACTTGAAAGTGTTCATCCTGATGAGGTTGGAAAGGCAGGAACTAGAAATTCAAACTAGACAAATGGAGGTAATGTAGATGACTCTGATTCACCTGTTGATATGGATGTTTCTTATGATTGTGAATTCAATTTGTCTACGGATTTTGAACCAACTTCCTTCAAAGAAGCTACTTCTCATGATGAATGGAGAGACACAGTGAAAAATGAGTATGATACCCTGATAAAGAATGGCACGTGGAAGCTGGTTGATTCTCCATTGGCAACTAAACCAATTGGCTGCAAGTGGGTCTACAAGGACAAGTATAAAGCTGATGGCTCACTTGGAAAGCACAAAGCCAGGCTTGTGGCAAAAGGTTTTGCACAGAAGGAAGGGGTCGATTATGAGGAAACTTTTTCCCCACAGCAAAATGGGCTACCATTCGGACACTCTTTTCCTTAGCAACTCAGAATGGTTGTAAAGTCCATCAAATGGATGTAAAAACTACTTTCTTGAATGGAGATCTAAAAGAAAATGTTTTTATGTCCCTGCCTGAAGGATTTCCTTTGAAAGGACATGAACATAAAGTATGCAAACTTGTGAAATCCTTGTATGACCTCAAACAAGCACCATGAGCTTGGTATGAAAAACTGACTGAGCATCTTCTGAAACTCAATTTCAAACATTATGATCTTGATGATGCAACTTTGTTTGTTAAGAAAGTTGGAAAAACAATTGTATAACTTGTGGTATATGTAGATGATCTTTTGATGATAGGGAATAACGAAAGCTACACTGCATCCATAAAGAAGGAACTGAAGAAAGGTTTTGAAATGATTGATTTGGGCTATGTTGATTACTATCTTGGTATTGAAGTAACTCAACATCCAAACTCCATATTCCTTTCTCAAAAAAGGTACATTGGAGATCTGTTGAACAGATTTGGCATGACTAAATACAAGCCTTTGACTACTCCATTGGAACAAAACTTAAATCTCACATCCATTGAAGGAAAAGAATTTGAGGATGCAACAAAGTATAGACAACTTGTAGGAAGTCTCAACTACCTAATTACTACTAGACCAAATATTTGGTTTGTTGTTGGAATCCTCTCTAGATTTATGCAAAATCCTTGTGAGGGACATTGGTCCACTACAAAAATAGTTCTAAAGTACTTGAAGGGAACTCAAGACTTTGGAATCAAGTATACATAGGTGGGTGACTTAATCTTGATTGAATACTCAAATTCAGACTTCAATGGAGACAAAGAAACTGGGGTTTCTACTTCAGGTTATGCTATGAGTCTTGGATCAGGAGTTTTTTCCTGGAGATCACACAAACAATCAGTTCTAGAAGATTCCACAATAGAGGCAGAATATGTGGCAGAAGCTGAGGCAACAAAACAAATTGTGTGGCTCGGGAAAATTCTTGAAGATTTGCAGGTAAAACAAATACAATCGACTCCACTCATGATTAACAATACCTCTGCAATAAAGTCGGCCAAGAACCCAAAGTTCTGTGATCGAACAAAGCAAATAAATACTAAATATCATCTGATTCGACATCATGTTGAGGCCAAAACAATCCATCTCCACCATTGTTCTACTAATGAGCAAATTGCAAACATCTTCACCAAAGCACTTGGAAGAGAAAAGCTTGAAAAATTCAAAACGATGCTTGGACTCACCAACATCCCTTCAAATTGGGGGGGGGGGGGGGGAATGTTGACACCTAATAAGAGGGATTGGGTGTACAACTATAATTAATGTAAATAAATAATAGAGAAGATAGAAAGGCATTGAGAGATGAACTGAACAGTCACTCCCTCTTGTATATAATAATGAACAACATGAATGAATATATGAGTTTATGATTTGAGGAGTTAACTCCTGGTCTGACATCTTCCAACGCATCTAAGATGATAGGGCCAACATCGATCTGATAGATGAGTACCTTGCTATAGGAGAAAAGGTCTCATCGTAGTCGATCCCCTCGACCTGTGAGAAACCTCGAGCAACAAACCTTGCCATATATTTCTCAACACTGGCATCAGCTGCCTACTTTACCTTGTAAAGCCATCTAGAACTGACCATTGACTTTCCCTGAGGTCTTGGGACAACATCTCACACACTGTTCCAAATGATAGAGTCATACTCCTCTACCATTGCATCAACCCAGACTGGTTGTTGTACTTCCTCCTTGAATGAAGAAGGTTCAGTATCTACACACTCCCCAACCAGGGCCATGTACCCAATGTACCGCTTAGGCTACCTCCTCCGTTTGTGCTGAGAAGATGGTTGTCCCACATTCTCCTGTGCATCCAACATCAACCTATTAGCTTCCCTTAAGCATATTCGCCCATCTCTAGAAGTCTCAGCATGAGTGGATGCCTACACTTTCGGATCCTTTGCATGTGGTTACTCCACATCAATCTGAGGCTCCTCCTCCTTAGGAACTGAAAGTTACTCCTCTACATGCAACTTGAGCTCCCTCTCAAGTGATAGTCACATGGCTTTTTTCTCATCGAACTTCAAATCCCTGTGTACCACTATCCTCTAACTAGTAGGTAGGTACACTCGATAGTTGTGGGGTGTATCCGTGTACCCCACAAGTATTCCCAACTCAGTTGTTGGATCCAGATTCTTCCGGGTTTCTTTGGTCACATGACAGTAAACTAATGATCCAAAGATTCAAAAGTGACTCACATCTAGTCGCTTCCCAGAAAAGGCCTCCATAGGTGTCTTAATCCCCATTATATGGTGGGGCTTATGTTCTATAAGTATACTATTGTATTGCATGCCTCAGCCCACAAATGCAGTGGTACGCTTTGCTCATGCAACATCACTCGAGCTTCTCCCATAATCAATTTGTTCTTCTTTTCGGCCACCCATTCTGTTGTGGGTTATGGGGTGCCATCAATTACCGTTTAATTCCTTCTGCAACGTAAAAGTCCTTAAACTGTTGGAAGACATACTCTCCACCATTGTCACTCTGCAAGGCTTTTATTTTCTTTCCAGATTCTTTCTCTGCCAAGGCTTTAAACTCACAAAACCTCAAGAAGGTCTGATCCTTCTTTTGTATAAAGTAGATCCAGCATGTATGAGAAAAATCATCAATAAAAATAGCATAGTACCTTTTTTTAGCGATGGAGGCTGTAGAGAAAGGTCCACAAACATCTGAGTGAACTCGCTCTAGGATTGCTCCAGCTCTACTGTCTCGATCTGGAAAGGAAGATTTTGCATACTTACCCAAGGTACAACCTTTGCATGTATTATTTTGCTCTAGCTTTCCCTTGAGTAGTCTGGTAGAAATATGTTGCATGACCTTTAGGGCTCCATGGTGCAAGTGGCCCAGTCTTCTATGCCATAGCTTGCCAACATCTTGGATTTGCATCATCTCAGCTTGGGAACTCAATGCAGAACAGTCGTCTACCTTTAGATTGTATATATTCTTTACTCGAATCCCAATTCGCTTGGTCTATCCAGTACCGATATTCCTCAGGAATACCTTTCCTTGACTAAAGACTACATCATAGCCTTTATCTTCTAGCATAGCGACAAACACAAGATTATTCTTCAGACCTGGTACATACTTTACATCAGTCAGGGTGAGAGGAGCTCCATGCTCCCTCTAAAACACAACTGTACCTTCACCTAAAACATGGTACTTTCCATCATCGCCCATCTCTATCCGCATTTAGAGATCCTTCTCCTCCAAGGTACTGAAAATATTCTTGTCACCTAACATGTGGAATGAAGCTCCACTGTTCAGGTACCACACACATCCCACCATGGATGAAACCATGCATGCGATAAGAGAGAAATCCAACTCAAACTGTGAGGCCAGTGCCTCACCATCAAATCCCTTCGAGGATCCCTTCTTGGATTTCTTTTGTGGACAATTTGTAGCATAGTGGCCCACTTCATGATAATGAAAGCATCGCACTTTCGATTTGTCAAACTTCTTCCCACCATGGGAAGAATCGGTTTTGGGATGGTACGCATTCCCTTTCCCTTTCCTTGTCTTACTCGCTAAGGCTAGATTTTCATCATCATCTTGCTTTGATGAGGATCCGTCTCTAGTGCTTCTTCTTATTTCCTCTTGCATCAGATCCGACCAAAGTAATTCCCAATCTGGTAGTTTTTCTCTTCCACTAATCGAGCCTTGGTAGCTATGCCAGCTCTTAGGAAGACCGAGGAGTGAAAGACTCACCATTTCATCATCAGTGGTCGTGATCCCTACACTTCCAAGATCATCCCTACAGGTGGTGAGCTTGTTCAGATATGTAGAGATTGTGTCACCCTTTTCACACTTGATTTTTGAAGCTTGTCTTTCAGTGCCAGCTTCCTCTAATCGTTGTTGTTCTGATATATATCTTTCAATGTTTTCCACATCGAAAACGGTGTCTCCTTCCCATGGAGGCTCGAGACAATGTGGTCTCAAACTCCCTCTAAGAGGATTCTCCTTGCTCTAGCCACACATTTCTTCCATTCCACCAATTCAGTAGCATCAGTCATCTTGGGGACTTCTTGATCAATGAATTCCTTTAGACCGTTATCCTTTAATACTGCTTCCATGTGATCCTTCCATGCTATATAATTTTGGCATGCTTGAGTCTTAAATTGTTGAACGCCATTGGTGAAATTGAGATGTGATAAGAACTCAATTTCTATATTCAGGAACTTGAAACTTTGAACTTGTCCCTTCTTGTATACTATTCTTCACTTTGATCGCATTTGCTCTGATACCATGTAGAAATCCCATTGTAGATCAACAGATATTGCAATATACTAAAGAAAAATACAAGATCTACTTCTACAACAAACTTTGTGGAAGCTTAATCGAATATGAGCAATATCAATGAGAACACATATAACTGAGAATGAGAAATCAATCACACATAACACAAAAGAATTCACTAGAGGAAAGCCTCAGCCTAAAACCCCAATCTTTGTATATCATACAAGTGGAAATATGTTCAAGTTACAAAAAGAATCAGCTCTCAAGCTATCTTTCTCTCTTTGCAATCAAACAATACAGCTCATAGACTGAGTAGACAAGAGATATATGCCTTTCCTCAGCCCTCCGAGCCTCCTATTTCCTTGCACAGTTTTTCTTGGGGTCCAGTAATGCCACATGTGTGGATTGGCCTCATCACACTCACAAAAACTGAAGAAATAACTGCACAATCCTCAAGGAATGAATTCCTTCTGCATGCAAGAGATATTCACAATGGAATATTCTAGCAATTGATGGTACACTGCCCCTCCATCTGATCTCAACTGGGTCTCTATCTGAACTGACATGCATGAGTTATTTATGAGAGAATATTTAGTTATTTGAAGTGCAGCAGTTACATGCATGCATGCATTAACTAACCAAACTCAGAATTTAATTCAACAAATTGTTTGATTTAATCTAACTAGACTTGACTCAGTTAACTGAGCCAACTAATTACAACTCACCCTTATCTCTTTAACTAATGGATAAATTCCTCAATTAATGGAGAAATTGTTGCATGTCCCCACATAGACTTCATGTTTGATTTTCTACAACTAATTAACTCATGGTGAATTAATTAATTAGTTTACAAACAACTGCTAAGATCAAATTCGATTTTTTTCTTCTCTATTTTAGTTTAGGGACTAACTAAAATAGGAAGGTATCCCAAAATGCTATTTATAGCAGTACTAAATTTAGCACTTCTATCTTTATCATTTCTTATTGCTATTTTCAACAATCTATACCAGATAACCAAAAGCATTGGCAAGTATTTGAGGATGATGAACAACTAAAGTCTTTCCTTCAACTTGTAGGTCAATTCTCTCTTCTACAAATTGATGAAGACAATCTTGATATGCTCAATCATCAAGCTGTTGATGATCCAAAGTTAAATTCTAAAATTGTGGATCATGGCATCATACAATTATCAAACAATTTCATTCCTAAAGGGTTAATTCCTTTTGAGAAATTATTCAATTATAATGATGTCTCTCGAAATCCTCCGTCCATTTCTCCTGAAGACGACATTGAAGAAATCAATATTGGAACCCAAGAACAAGTGCAAAACATAAAAATCTCTACGTCTTTAGCCCCAGAAGTTAAAGATAAATATCTTAAGTTACTTATAAAGTACAAAGATGTTTTTGCTTGGTCTTATGCTAATCTTAAAACTTATGACACATCTCTCATTGAACATAAGATCCCATTAAAGTCTAAATCTAAACCCTACCAACAAAAGCTCAGGAGAATTAATCCAGTTCTTCTACCAACTATTGAGAAAGAGCTTAAGAAAATGTTAGATGCACAAATTATTCTTCCACTAAGATATTCTAATTGGATTGCCAACCTAGTACCTGTCAGGAAAAAGAATGGTGAAATCAGGTTCTGTGTTGATCTTAGAAACTTAAATAAAGCATCATTAAAGGATAACTATCTATTATCTAAAATGGATCAATTACTTCAACAAGTTTCTGGAGCTAACAGACTTTCTATGTTATATGGCTTTTTTGGTTATAATCAAATTATGGTTGACAATGAGGATAGGGATAATACTACCTACAGAACACCTTGGGGTACTTTCATGTATGCAAGGATGCATTTTGTCTTGACAAATGCAAGAGCTACATTCCAAGGAGCTATGGATATAGCTTTTGTAGGCTAGGTAAACAAATTTCTTGTTATTTATCTTGATGACCTAATAGTTTTTTCTAATTCTGATAAAAAACATTTAAATCACTTGATGAAGGTTTTTAAAAGATGTAGGAAATTTGGAATATCATTGAATCCAAAGAAGTCTCTATTTTCTATTACTGAAGGTAAATTTCTTAGCCATATAATTTCCAAATATGGAGTAGTGATTGATCCAAACAGAGTAGCAGCCATCCAAATATTATCATTCCCAAGAAATAAAAGGGAAGTTCAAGATTTTCTTGGTAAAATCAACTTTTTAAGAAGGTTCATACCCAATTATGTTGAAATTGTCAAAGATATAACTGATATGCTTAAAAAGGGTCTTGAATTTAAATGGAATGTCTCTTCCAGACATGCATTTGATCAAATCAAGAAAGCCATCTCTGAAGCTCCAACCTTGGCCAGTCCTGATTATACCAAACCACTCAATATCTTTTCCTTTGCCTCTTAAACAACCCTTGCTATTGTTTCATTACAAAATAATGAAGATTCTCATGACCAACCTATAGCCTTTTTTAGCAAAGTCATGAGGGATACTGAGCTCAAATATGATATAATTGAAAAGCAAACTTATGCCCTAGTCTAATCCTTGAAATATTTTAGGATGTATGTTTTACATTCAACCATTATATTCTATGTCCCCAACAATGTTGTTAAAACTTTCTCACCCAATAGGACACTGATGGGAGGAGAGGTAGATGGATCACTCAAATTTTGGAGTTTGATCTAATTATCAAAACCACAAAGCTAGTAAAAGATCAAGGATTAGCTAAGCTTCTTATTGACTCCAACTGTAAATTGTTAGGCATCAACTCTATTCTGGAAATACTAGGGGAGAATCCACAAGAACCTTCCCAAAATCCAAAACAGGGGAGAATCCACGAGAACCTTCCCAAAATCCAAAATAGGGGAGAATCCACAAGAACCTTTACCTTCAGATTAGACCATTTTTGTACATATTGATGAGAAATATATTTTATCAAATGGGAATCAAGATATTGTAAATTTCTTGATTCATTTTGAGTGTCCAACATCGTTCTCCAAAATTCAATGTAAAACTCTCAAATTGAAAGCAGTCAAGTACTGTATCATAAATGTAAATCTATATTGGAAGGACCCACTCAATTTCTTGTTATTATGTTTAACAGAATCAGAGACTGAAGGGATCATTGATTAGTTTCATATAGGATTTTGTGGAGGACATTATGCTTGGAGAGCAAAATCATATAAAATATTAAGGTCACGATTTTATTGGCCAATATTGTTCTTGCAAGTAGAAGCAAAGGTCAGTAGTTGTGTCCCTTGTCAAATGTTTGTTGGTAAGAAAAAATTAGCATCTCTTCCACTGATCCCAACAATAGTTTCAGCACCTTTTCTCCAATGGGGATTAGATTTTATTAGAGAGATTCATCCTACTTCAAGTAATAAGCATAGATGGATCCTCACTGCAGCATACTACTTTACTAAATGGGTGGAAGCAATTCCAGTAAAAAATGCTACAGATTTAGTAGTAATCAAATTCATTGAAGAAAACATCTTATCTAGGTTTGGTTGCCCAACCCAAATTGATACTCACAATGCCACAACATTTTCTAGTGTTAAAATGATTGAATTTTGCCAAAAATATTAGATTCTGCTACATCATTCAACTCCATACTATCCTCAAGGTAATGGTGTTGTAGAATCATCCAATAAAAGTCGGGTAAAGGTTATTATAAAAACTTTAGTAGATCATAAAAAGAGCTGGGACACTCATCTAATTTATGCAGTCTGGGAAAATAGGATTGCTCCAAAGAGATCTACTGGAAAAACTCCCTTTTAGTTAGTTTAAGGGAAAGATGCAATTTTCCCTACCAACTTGCCCTTCCCTATTTTAAAGTCTCTAAAGGATTCAACTGATGAACTTGATGATTTTTCAAGAAGCATAAATCAAATCATTGAACTAAATGAGAATAGAGATGAATTTCAATACAAATTGAAAATGTATCAGAATAAGATGAAGAGCCTATTTGACAGAAGAGCCAGGGAAAGGGACTTCAAGGAGGGTTATCTAGTTCTAAGATGGGATTCTAGAAGAGAAGACAAAGGAAAACATGGAAAGTTTGACAACCTATGGTTTGGACCTCTAGATATTGCTAAAGTAAATGGAAACAACACTTTTGTGTTACAAAATTTAGAGGGTCAATATTCCACATATCCTGTTAATGGAAGATTTCTCAAGTATTACAATCAGTACTGAGAAGTTGAAGTAGATTTCAATAATACCATTGTAAAAAGTCCAATTTATTTTACTTTTTCAACTGTCAATGTGATTTATTTTTTCACAGCTAAGACTCCATAGCCCGAGAAGAAAGCACATGGATCTACAGGTTCTCTACATTCTACAAGATAAAGCAGTCCCCAACTAGAGCCAATGTTGTATCATTTTTTGATTTTGGTAAGTTAGAAAAAAATGAAAATATATTTTAAGAACATGTTAAGTTAGGATATGGACAAAAAGAATAAAGAAACAAATGTCAAGATATTTTGATGAGAAATTCCATATCAAATAAAATGTTAGAATAGATGCCCTAAAAAAGGAAGGCAAAAAAATAAAATGTTAGATTAGAAATAAAAGAAAAAATAATAAATTCAAAAAGTGTTGCACATCCAAATGCCACTACTCTTAGTCAATTTTATTATTGCAAATAAATTTGTGTGCAGATTGTTTAAATGCCACACTATTTCATACAATTCAATCGTATAGTTTAATCATGATTGGATTAGATTTAAATTGTTTGTTAATAGGTAGCATATAAAATTGGCTCAACAGTTTAATCTGAGCCAATATAAGCAATAAACGATAGAAGTAGATTAATCATTAAAAGGAAAATGTTGAGTTACTTGTCTAAATGCACTCGGGTGACTAAGATTGCAATAAAAAACAATGTTAGCGAAGTTAAGGGTAGGTAGAGAAATAAAATCAAATTCGAGCTTGATAGGATTTTTATCCTAAGTTAAAACATTGGATATATGTGCATGTAACAAATGGTTTTAATTAACCATAATTTTCTAAATCCCAATGTTATTTTATAATATTCGTCTACTTTATCCATTGATTCCCCAAGCGACCCCACCATCACCTTCCACTTCACTTCATTAAACTCCTTCCATTTTGTTACCAGGAATAGTGTCCATTCGGATGCTGCTATTCCCACTAAGATGGGTGGCTATCGTAGAAACAAACAAGTAAAGTCTACTATTTTTTTCTTTTATGGAAATAAACAAGAGGAGAACCAAGAAGACCAACCTGAGTCTTGCGCTTGATTTCCTCTCCTTCTTGATATAGCTTCACTGCTTCTTCTTCATTTGCCTAGCTTTAAAGGGAACCTGTGGAATCACAGCAACATACTACTATCGAAGAAACAAGGGTCTATATCTATAAATAACACAAGATCAGATGTATGTTAACCGTATAAATGCATATATAAACAAGTACACGAGAATATGGAAGAAAACAAGGATAGCTTTATTAAGATGAAAAGTAGCAAGAGGATTACAACCATATGCTCTGACCCAGCATCATCCTCCAGCTAGGAAGCCCTTCTTCAACTCAAGCAAAGCTTAGATCACCCAACACTGTGAATGTACACCAGAAAACCAACAGCACTTCTCTATAAGATACAAAATTCCAGCCCCCGGATCTCTGTGATGAGGGATCCATATATAGATGATTACAGAGAGGTGAGTAATCTTTTGGGATCTTTATTAGTGTCCTCTCTCTGATAGTTCCTGCTTCCACTTGGAGAATGATGCTCTTACTCATCCCTGGTCGAAAATAGAGAGGCAAGTGTCAGAGAGGAAGCTTCTGGAAGATTCCATGATCTTCTACCTCGCATTTTTGTCCCTGCCATTTGTCCATTCCCGACCATCGCACCCTACAGAGGAAAAAATCAGTATGCATCGCACCTTGTACACTAGGAAGGTGATATGCATCGCACCTTCTGCATTGAGCTTTCAGTATGGTCAAGTTTTGACCATTTATGAGCAGTTTTTAGTGGAGAACTTATGGGAGATGATGTAATCAGTTGACCTTGTTCCTTTAGGCAGTGAAGCAACACTTTTAGGGACTTAGAGCCTCAGTTTATGGACATTTATGATTGGGGTTGAAGTGCCCAAAAATTTCTATAACAGTTGCCCCCTAAAGCATGAGGTCGTTAATCTTTCTGATGTTGGGTGAAATGCTTTACTATGAGGATCTGAAGTTTTTCTGAGTTGGGAGGCGACCTGTAATAAGATACAATACAATACATTATTTTGACAACATTTTTTCATGATCTGGCTTAGGCGGGAATTCCCATGCTCAGCTTTATAAATTCATTTTTATGTACATAGGACAGACAATCGTCTGTGTGACAGATTGATGATATGGACACATCATGCTTTGATTTGGATGATCATCTGTTCGGCAATGATGTACACTTGATGCTTTTATATTCCTAAATATATCACAGCCCAGATGGATGAAACTAGATCCGGGGTCTTCAAAACTCGTTCAATCTTCACTTGGAGTACAAGTCGATCCATGTGAAAAATGTTCTGGAGTCGAACATGGAAAGACATCGCCTGATTACCAGCCAATGATGTAAGCTGTTAACGAGCGCGAGAGGAATCACCAATAATGACAATGACCCTCAAGGAACTACAGTACAATTCACGTGGTGTGAAAAAGGACTTGGCGTCGAACACCACGCAAAATCTCTCGATTGAAGGCCATTGATGTAAACCTGTCGCCGAAAGTGAGAAACTTGCCATTGAGGCATGCAAGCTTCAAAATACTGAAAGGGTTGTTCCTAAGTCAACTTTTTGGATAATGAGCTGATGTTGACAAGAATCGACTCATCGCAGGAGGGCCTTAATGAATCCCACATCAACGACACGGAATGAAGAAAATGATTTTGGAGGTGAAAACAAACTGACGATACAGGGTTCAGGGTGGCGGTCATGAAAGAATGAAGCATGGATGTATTGCAGTGGGTGAGACATAGGTGAATTGTCTGAACGACTTCTCTTGAACATATCGGTGACATTTATGATGGATTGGTAACGTTAACCCCAAAGATGGATAGTGTGACGGACCAATGGTGATGACCAATGAACAGAACAACCCAACCCGGCATGGATGTGGAAGGAAAGTGTCATGTTCAAGAGCGACTTGCTACCAATAAAGTTTCTTCAAGTTTTCTTCCCAATTTTACCCAGTCAGTGCTGATGAGTACCTCTTTATTTTTTTCAAGCTTGAGGAGGATAACATATGCTTGTTCTATAATC
>APFE030471945.1:82210-125677 GCA_000404065.3 Pinus taeda | reverse complement strand
AAGTGTAGAAAACAGTTAATCTAATCAATAAAGGAATTGATGGAATAGAAGCGTTGAGTCGAAGTGTAAGTCGTTTCTTTGGGTCGTAGAGTAGGAGAAGGCTTTGCAGCTGAGTGCGTAGAGGCCTAGTAGTCTGTAGCTAAGTGCGTGGACCCTTGCAGTTGTGTGCATAGGGCAGGTCAAATCTGTAACTGTTGGAAGCATTAATAAAGAGAATTTTTATCATATTTCTATGTATCTTTTCCTAGTTTATGTATTATTGGGTATGAATTGCAAATTTACTGTTTATTTGCTGCGCGGACTCATATTAATGTGTTGTATAAATAAATATAACTTAAGGCATCCATTTTTGTGATGATAACTAACTAGTGTAAGAAGATAAGTAACATTTTGGGTGTGACTTAGGGGAATAGTGCAGAGCTCTACTCCAGTAGCACGGAAGCCCCACAACCCTGGTTAGGGTTGTGCAAAGGCAAATATATCAGGGTGCGAAGGCTAGGGAAGTGTGTGAAGAGACTCTCAGTTGGACCGGATCAACACCTCAGACATCTCAAGGGTGTGGAAACCTGGTTCCAACACCCCCCCATACTACTTCGAGTGAGACCTCAGTCCGCACTCCGTGGAATGTTACTGAAAGGGCCAATAGTACAGGTATTTGTTTGGCTAATTAACTTCGAACCTGGGTTAGGCCCCAACAAGCCAACAATAGGTCTAAGCGTGACATAAATGATCCATTATTAGAGCATGAGCATATGACCAAGGAGTGGGAAAAGCGTGAGTAGAAGACCGAAAACTGCTTAGGGTTAGGAATTGTTGGCTCTGATATCATGTTAAGCCAAGGAATAATTCATGAATTAGATGATGTTAGTATTGTTGTGAATAGACCTATGACATTACAAAAGATACCCTTGGTTTACTCTTCCATGGTCGAATCCTATTCATATTTTCCTTATTTAGAAATTCATCAATCTCCCAAGGATTAGGTTTATAGCAAATTCAATACATTAAAGTTGAATAACATTTTAAAAAAAATAAAATTTGGACTTTATTGTTGTTTCTTTCCCATGTAAAGAAAAATCAACTCCACTACATTCATTAAGAATATCAATATATATCCTTTGATTGCTGAGAAGAATCAACACCACTAATCATTTGGTTTTCAACACTTTACCACAAGATACCTTGAGTGTAATTGTGATAATGAAATATGCACTATCTTCCCAATTTATTTCCACGGTTTGTTGATACATCATCCTAATTCAAACCATTAGGTGGGAAATACAGTGACAATGGTAATGACAAGTCTCATGCAAATTATGGTAGATTACACGTGTTGTGCAATGGTAATGACAAGTCTCATACAGTGACAATGGTATGATGGTACATTAATTTTAAAGTGATTGGATTAACATTGTGCATTGATTTCAGTGTAATCACAAAAAAATATTGACAATGAAAATTTATTTTTGTGTTATAGTAATTCAACCTATCAATATTGGAGAGAAAGAGAGACAAGGTATGATGTTTACTACAATAGCTCGAGCTAAATATTTAAATGGTTTACGATTCAACCTATCCTTTTCATATAATTGATATGAAAACATGACAATCGATATGAAGATATGACAAAAGTAACAAGGGTGAGAATAAAAATAGTAGAAGAAAATAGTTTGAGATTAATCAAAATGAAGACTATTTGTAATTGGGGGAGATGCATTGATTTTAGTGTAGATGTTGATTTCTACTGATATTTGATTTCTTGCACCAAATGCATTGATTTCACTATAGATGATTTCTAATCCTATTTGATTTCTTGCACTAAATGCATTGATTTAATTGTGGATGGTGATTTCTAATCCTTCTTGATTGCTTGCACTAGATGCATTGATTTCAATGTAGATGTTGATTTCTAATAATATTTGATTGCTTGCACTAGATGCATTGATTTCAATGTAGATTATTTCTAATCCTATTTGATTTCTTGCACTAAATGCATTGATTTCAGTGTAGATGGTGATTTCTAATCCTATATGATTGTTTGCAATAAATGCATTGATTTCAATGTAGATGTTGGTTTATAATCATGTTTTCTTACTTGCACTAGATGCATTGATTTCAATGTAGATGTTGGCTTATTATCCTATTTGCTTATTTGCACTAGATGCATTGATTTGAATGTAAATGTTGATTTTTAATCCCATTTGATTTCTTACATTAGATGCATTGATTTCAATGTAATTGTTGTTTTCTAATCTTATTTGATTGCTTGCATTAGATGCATTTATTTGAGTGTAGATGTCGATTTCTGATTTGATGTAATTAGATGTATGATGGTACATTAATTTTAAAGTGATTGGATAAAAATTGTGCATTGATTTAAGTGTAAGCACAAAAAATGATTGACAATGTACATTGATTTTTGTGTTATAGTAATTCAACCTATTAATATTGGAGAGAAAGAGAGACAAGGAATGATGTTTACTACAATAGTTCGAGATAAAGATTTAAATGGTTTATGATTCAATCTATCCTTTTCATATAATCCATATGAAAAAATTAGAATCGATATGAAAATATGACAAAAGTAACAAGGGTGACAATAAGAATAGTAGAAGAAAATAGTTTGTGATTAATCACAATGAATAGTATTTGTAATTGACTATATTCTTATTATTCACATTTTCTATCTTTCAACACTATTACATTGTTACTTTACATTCAAAATTTTTATTTCATGATTTTTCATCATTAAAGTTACTAACAATATTTATTATCTCAACAAACTGAGGTAACTAAGCAAATTTAAAATTAAAATGACCAAATTAATCTGAGACATATTTAATATATTTAGCATATTTAAAATGATTATATTAATATTAGATGAATTTACATATTATTGATAAAATTAATAATATTTTCATTAGATTTTCTTTGGCCACACATGACTGAAACTAGCCTAGATCCATCTTAACTCCGGATATATCAAGTGTAGATAGGGATCAAATCTCTCGAGGTACAAAGTTTTCCTTAAGTTTTGCACTCCAAAACTAGGTTTTCACCTCGAGAGTTTGATCCTTCTCGACGCTTGATAGATGTAGAGTTAAGATGGACCTAGGTTGGTTATTCATAGAAGTCAGTACACTAAATGTGCGAGAAAATAGCAAAACAACATATTGCAAGGGAGATTTGAAGGTTAACAAATCCCCAAGAAAACATCAATATCTTTTTTTTTTAAAACAATTAGGACCTAGAAGAATATAAATATATTATGAGAACCTGTAAGGTAGTATCATGGGTCCTGATTTCAATTGAATTTAAGCTCATAGAATATGATAAACAACCATCATGAAGCTATATCAAAATCATGTTAACCATTTGAAATTGGCATATCACTCTAATAATATCTCATTGACAAAAATTGCATTAGAACAATTAAAAGAGAGGATTTGCACATAACAAACTATTTGTTCACAACAGAATTTTGACCAATCCTTGCAACCCATATCCATTCAGTGAACAAGAGGTCTCTCTACGTGGATCATACCCGTGTTGATAGGATTCCTCCAAATATCGAATTAGAGAGGAAATTATTTTATCATCCGATTAACACATTATCAAAGGAAAAGTACTTTGGTAAATATCTACTTTGTTGGACTCTACACATGAGTTTCGTCACTGCATAGGAGAAAGACTAGACTTCACAACATCTTCCACTTCATGTGTCCCTACTGATTTACGTTTGTTGATCTATCTCCTTGATTTTTTATCATCATTTTCATCAGATGGATTGTATGAATTGTATATTATTTCTTATGCCTCAACAATTACAACTAAAGTATCATCAACAAGATATAGAATCCTTTGTATTGTTGAAACTATCTGTTCAAAATTCTAGGTATCAAACTCTTATTTTCTTCACTGCATTTAACTCGTGCAGAAAAAAACTATTAACAGAAAATTGTATGACTCGAGTTAGATTTGTACTTACAGGTAATGGTTCAACATCTGGATTTTAACAAAGTATTTCAATATCCATCAACTTTGCAAAGTAAAAGTCTCTTTCCTTCTCCAAGATGTCTACTGAAAGCTTCAACGTTGCGATCTTCATGCCTCAATTCAACAACAAATATCACATAAATAAATACTAGAAGTTGACTTATATGAGAGCCTAAACGACATTCATGTTTCTCTAGTTCCTTTGGAAAAACTTCTAACAAAGGGATCCAGTGACGACTGGAACTGGATTGGACCAACATTCTCTATGAGACAAACATGATGCAATATAAATATAGACAGAAAGAGGGAAATAGTATGAAGATAAACACAAACATCAATGGGCTTTATACGGAGTGTGGTTTTTTGACCTTCTCATTTAGAACCTGAACCAGTGATAGGGTTACAGATGGAATGTTTGGCATTTAATACCCATAAAATGATGGTTCAGTTGAATTTGTTCTAAAAGGTGAAGATACATATCCAGTGCTAAAAACATTTTACCCCATCCCACAATGTTTAGTCCCTACATTCACAATGGTAACTGAAGGATCATTTCGCCGAGAGCTAGAAATTGTGGTTGTTTCAGACCCAAGTGCAATTCCCTTTCTTGAAGGGTTTACTGGAGCTGCCTTCTTGTTAAATCGTTTTCTACCTTTGCAAGACTTTCTCCATTCGAGTGCATTGTAATTGATGAAGACAAAAATAAGCCACCAATTAAAAAAATGTTATCATTGACATATAAACAATTATGCCCAATGTAATTTGATAAAATCCAAAAAGAATCTGAAAGCAGGACAACAAAAAAGAGAAAGAAGGTACCTATTCATGACTCCACCATTTATAAAATCACAATATCTCCTTAACCATCGCATGAATTCTAGATTGTCCATTGGGCAATCCTTTACTAGTTTGTTAACATCAATGTACTACATGAAACCTCATATTAGATCCATCTCGATGTCTTCCTAAAAGTAATAAACAAACTAATGCATTCAATGTATTTCCCTCTATTAATAGAGATAAAACTAGGGCTATATCTAACATGGTACAAACATAGCTACCAAAGATGAGATATAAGACTCCATTAACTATAGAACAGAAGAGAGAAGAACAATAAAAAGAGTGTGGAATGGGAGAACTTGTAATAATACATAAATAATAGAAAACAATGTCCCTAAAATTTTTAGACAAAACTAAAAGAAATGGCAACAAATGAAAACGGATAGTCATGGAGGACATAGACAACCCAATTGTAGTATAAAATCATTAAAGTTTTTCATATCCTTAATTTCTATTTCTTCTTCTAATTCATAAATCAAGCTCACCCTTTCATATACAAAGCAAGCCCATCTCTAATCTTAACAAAGCATAAAAACTATTTGATCCATCTTTCCATATTTTTAACAACTATCCAATAAACCTATATGCATGTGGCTTCTTTGAAAGTAAAAAACAAAGAAATTGTCATGCATATAATAAGTTTTTCTTGAATCTCATATCATTATCATGAAATGCAGAAAATATAAATTTAGAAATAATTTTCTTACTTCAAACCATGTGGTGTTTCTGGAGTGAGATATGTAATTCTATTTTTTTCTTCCATCATTTTTCTTTGAGACCCCAGTCTCACCAACTCAAAATAAAAGAAAAGTTACATTCGTCAATTTTTTCAATATAATTAGCAACTTATGAGAAGAAAGAAAAACCTCCAAGACAACCATACCTTGCTAATCTTCAGCGTGTTGAACGTGTCCTATAACGCTTTGTAGTTTTGAATCATCTCATACTATGTCTTTGCATCAAAATTGACTTACAACAAAAGCAAAAAAAACATAATGATGTAAACAAATTTGTTATATCAAATCAAATGAAATATTGTCAAAGGTTCAGAATGGATACCTTGTGTATGGGAACCACGCCAATGTGTACAACATCCATAAGTTGAGATTAAGCTGCTCCATAAGAAGCTTGCAAGAAACTCGAATAAGTGATATTTTCATTCTCTTTTTAAATATTCAAAAAGAAGGAAAAGAAAAGGGTTTGTGTATTCTTCACAGAATAACTCTAAATGATTTGAGATGGAAAATCTCAATGCTCAAACATAAATTCCATGATTTGAATAGGGAGACCCAAACTTAGGATGGAAAAACTTAGTGCCTCAGCCTTGAGCTCTTGAAATGTGCAATTGTGCAATCACCCAGCCTCCACCACCTTTCATAAATACACAGTTGGTTGAATCAATGCTCAACCCCTTAGCCTAGCTCACTGAGCTCCCAAAATGTGCAATCTTCTTCCTCAATCCAGCTTGGACTTTGCATTACGCGGTCTCAAGGATCAAGCTTGACCCTTGACTTGTTGAGCTGCGTAATTGCACAATTATTGAGCCTCTCTCTCAGCCTATCACCCAATTCCAACTTAGTTAGTGGATCATCATGCAACATATTAGACTAGGGGTTTATCAGACTAATGTCATCTTGTCATGAATGAATTAGAGAGGAAGGTACTATGTCGTACCATGACAAGATGACGATGAAGGAGATGGAGGAGGAGGCCATGACAGAAGACACTTTATTAGCTACAAACACAAGTTGATCAATCAAGAGAAAGAAAAGGGACATCAAATTGAGACAACAGTTGGAGATCAAGTTCCAATGAATACTCCTCATCTCTAATCCATTTGGAGGACAGAGAAGAAGATCTTGATCCATATTTTAGAAGATACAAAGCAAGCAACAACAAAGAATGACTTGCATTGCCATGCCATCATGCAAGTCCATGTCATAAGTGTCATGCCATGTCATGTCATGAGTCATCATGTGCCACATTATTTTGTGGAATATGTAGTTCAATATTGGACAAATAGAATGCAAAGTGGAAGTCCAAGAGTCATTCAAGTAATGTGAAAAGTCATGTAGGAAGTCAAAAGGTCATAGAGAAGTTGAACAATCACAAGGGTAACCCAAGAGTCAAAAGGGAGGTGAAGGATCCGCCCATTTGTTATATATACACCCTCATGGTACAAGCGAAGGACTTTTGACCTTGGCTTCTCCTATAATGCATCATAGAGACAAAATCAGTACTTTTGGGGACTAAGTCGTGGTTCTAATGCTCCACTATTGGAGTTAATGATGCTCGCTATATTCATGTATCTTGGGACTTTTACTTAATACTTGAAGCCCGATGGTCGTCAACTTTTCATATGTACTGAAGTAGTTAAACTATTTTGGTTATTTTAGTTCTTATCTAATTAAAAATGTCTTGTAATGGTTGTAACAGTTGCCAAATCTATGTGGACTATTCTTCTTGATGTTAGGTGTTTATCTTTTCACTGGTGTGCACCTCTACTGTGGTGGTACTATTACCTTTCTCTTAGAGGCTCACTATTCCTCCCTCCATAGTAGAATAACTTTGATACACTTGCAACTGAACATTCACCAGACACTCTTACTTGATTTCCGTAAAGGCACATACATGCTTCTCTATCTTGCCAACATCTAAAGCTAAGGAAAAGTTATGAGAATACATGGAAATCGGGCCGATACTCTAGATGAGGCTCCTAATCCAAAGACCCCCTAAGCTGATGAATTTCCATCACTATAAAGAATTCTTGAATCAAAATAAAACATAAATCAGTAAAAACGACAACTACTATTCATTTATGTATGGACATTTTGAAAAGGATACAGTAGACCAAGGGTAGTATTTTACCCGAAATATATTTTTTCCTATTTTAATTCCCAAAAGGACATTAACTTCTATTTACGGGGGCTTCAGTCAATGAAACCCTGACATATCACATGCACTCATGGCATACTAAACAAAACCCCTAATTTGACTACATATTGGAAAATACCTATAAAAATCACATTATTTAATGCCCTACCAATATGAACCCAATACACCTTCCCAATTTAAAAATCCCTACCTTCACTAGATATTGTAGGTATCCATTTTTTCATTAACATTTTTTATACCCCTTTATTTTTTCATTAACTTTGAGATCCGTTTTTTATACCTACCAATATAAAAACCCTTTATCCCCTAATATAAGCTCAATATATTATACCATTTTTTCCTCATTATTTATTCTCCAATATGAATACACGTTGTATGGCATTACTCCCCTAGTGAAGCTCTTATGCTTCTCTCTCATGATTTTATTATCCAATCATGGGAAATAGTAGGGGAGATAGTGGTTCATGTCTTATGCAAAATTACAACATGGAGATGGCTGAGTGAAGCCCTCATGCTTTTGTCTCATGATTTTCTTATCCAATAATGGAAACAACAGGGTAGACAGTGGTTCATGTCTTTTGCCAAATTACGACATGGAGATGGTTGGAGCTATTGATCAAAATTTTCATAGTTTGATGCTCCTAAGACCTTGTTAAAACCATACTCCACTTTATCATATTTATATTTACCTTCTCATCTTCAGTTCCTCATGGTTATCCTAATTTATAGGGCAGATAGCTTGGTTCATGTCTTTTGCCAAATTACGGCATGGAGATGGTTGGAGCTATTAACCAGAATGATCATAGCTTGATGCTCCTAAGACCTGGTTAAAACCATATTACACTTTCTCATATTTATATTTACCTTCTCATCTTGATTTCCTCATGGTTATCATGATTGATATCATCCTTCTACTACCATGATTTTTAAATATTTGTGAAATGATTTTTCTTTGTTAATCTTCAAAGGAAAATCACCTAAAATTAAAATCCTTCAAAATATTTCATATAAGTAAATAACCTATTTACCAGTAGTTACTACCCACCATAATTTAAATAAGTAATTGCATAAAAGATGAGCAAGAAAAAAATAGAAATAAATATAGCATCTTCAAATGAAAACCACCTAAAATCAAAATCCTTCAAAATAGCTCATACCAAATTAATAATTTATTTACCATTAGTTACTAACCACCATAATTTAAATAAGTATTTGCATAAAAAAATGAGAATCCTTCAAAATAACTCATATCAAATTAATAACCTATTTACCATTAGTTACTACCCACTATCATTTAAATAAATATTTTCATAAAAAATAACATTATATGGGAATAAATATACCTATTAGAATTACTGCCTAAACTATTTATGTTTTCTTGAAATCTTTAACATATAGTTATCCATCCATTATTTATGAAATTCCTCATCCCTAAGCCTCACAACACTTATTTTAGTTTATGATAGTTTTTCTTAGTTGATATTATTGTGTGGTGGATTATATCGATGGTATTAGTAAACTATTCACTCTATACGAGTATGAATGTGGTTTTAGAATGTTAGTGTGTTGAAATTATTTTCAAAATCCTGGGCTTCTAGTCTACCCAAAAGGGCTAAAAAATGTTCCCTTACAAAAAATTAAAATATCCAAGTCACTCGCCAATTGTTTCTGTATCGACAATAAATAATAACACGATCACTCGTCAATTGTTTATGTACGGACAATAAATAATAACAAGAAGCAACTCTTCGTATTTATTTCGTGCTAATCTCACACATTCATCCTTAATGCAATTCCATCTAGCTCCACCAAATAGAAGTAAATCCAAACGGACCGAAAATATATGAATGAATGGTTACTAACCACACTAATTTATAATATACTCCTGAGTTCAGAAGCCTGCACTATGTAGATATTAATTTAAATTGGTTGATAGGTAGGTCATAACTATCTAAAATGTCGTTCCATTGAATGGAATTTTTCTTCACACACAACGTTTTCATATTTTCCAAATAAAATCCGTCTATAGCCACGTGAAACAAAGGGAATTGATTTTTTTTTTAAAATATATATTCTTTTTAATTTGTTTAAACATTTGAATATAAATTTGTTGAAATGTTTTCAATTGAATAATAAAATAATTATATTTTAAATTTCCAAACCACATTTTAAATAAGAAAAAATCACAAATTTTTATTTCCAAATTATCATTATAATTCTAATAATGCAAACCATATATATATGTATATATCATTTCCTTAGATTATAATATAGCTATTTATAAATTAATGAACTAAATATTTAATGAAATTGATCTTAAAGAATATAAAACAACACAAAATGCTAAATTTAATATGTAATTATGGTTAGAAATATGTATCAAATATTTTTTTTGCTGTGTATCAATTTTTTTTGCTATTTACAAACCAACATTTCTCTTTTGGTTTTAATATATTACTATGCCATGCCAATTCTATCTCATATATAAATCAGCCATAATACTGCATCGTTCACAATTGGATGGATAATTGGGACTTCACTCCAGAGTACAAAGCACTGAATGACTAGACTATGTAACAAAATAAGGAGGGTCACATGTACATGATTAATAGGAATACATCATCATGCAATCCCACCCTATTATTCTATAATAAATAGCTTAGTACTCCACATCCTAATTATGTTGTAAGGCGTTTCCTTCTGAGATTAACTCCCCTCTTATGCCACCTGTAAAGTTGTGAGTCATTGATTTTGATGTTAGACGATAGAAATAGTTTCAACCATCAGATTGATTAAAAACTATTATTTGTCGTTTACAATTCATTACCCAATGGCCTCAACCATCCTTTGAAAAAATGGAAAGCTTAGTTATGGCAAAAATTGTAAGCTTGGTTATGGCTTGCACCGCAAGATAGTGTGAAATATCTTTATCAGGGCAGGGGTTAAACATTAAAAAAGGCAGTAGTAGGTCAAACGATTGAGACTACTGAGAAGCATGGGTAGTAGAAATGAAGAAGTAAACTTACATTTGCCTCTAGGATTCAGATTCTTCCCTACAGAGGAAGAGCTCGTGGTGCATTTTTTGTGCCAGAAAGCAACCTCGTAGTCACTCCATATTCAAATAATAGCATATGTGGACCTCTACAAATATGATACATGGCAACTTCCAAGTAATTTTTCAAATAATAGCAGATGTGGACCTCTACAAATATGATCCATGGCAGCTTCTAGGTAATTTTTCAAATAATAGCAGATGTGGACCTCTACAAATATGATCCATGGCAGCTTCTAGGTAATTTTTCATATTTTCCTATAAGCTTTGTAGCCCAATTCATGGAATGTGTAAATAAAAATAATTTAGGGCTTACTGAAGTGCTTCCACTATTCCTTTGTTTTTTATAGAGAAAGCCCTGATGGAGAGAAAGAATCGTACTACTTCACTGCTGTGATAGAAAGTACACAAATGGCTCAAGGCCCAATTGGGCGGCGAGTTCTGGATGCTAGAAAGCTATTGGTGCTGATAAGCCCATCATTGCTAAAGGAGGAAAGAAAAGTGCAGGCAGGCCGCATCAAGAAGTCTCTGGTCTTCTATTTTGGGAAGGAACCCAAAGACTCAAAGACCAATTTTCTCATGCACGAATAATGTCTTTCTGATCTTAATAGGCCTGCAAGGAAGAAAGGCAACTTAAGAGTAATTTATTCTGGTTAGACATGGCTCTTTTCTTGGAGACATGTGTTTAGATTTTGTTCCATACTAATATTTCCTCTCCTCGTTTCTTCCATGTCTCGTAATATGGCCATGGGCAATAAAGATATTGAGGTTGAATTACACTTATTTTCATTTTTACAATAAATTTCAAGAACATTTTAGAATTTTATAGATAGATATAGAATGGATTGCACCAAAAAATCAAGTGAAATATCTTTATCAGGCACATGAGAGGGGATAAACATTAAAAAAGGCAGTAGTAGGTCAAAGAATCGAGACTTCTGAGAAGCATGGGTAGTAGAAATGCATAAGCAAACTTAGATAATGCCTTCGGGATTCAAATTCTTCCCTATAGAGGAAGATTTGGTAGTGCATTACTTGTGCAAGAAAGAAACCTCATAATCACTCCCTGTTCAAGTAATAGTAGTTGTGGACCTCTACAAATATGATCTATGGTCTCAAAGACCAATTTTCTCATACACGAATACCGTCTTGTTGATCTTAATAGGCCTGCAAGGAAGAAAGGTAGCTTAACAGTAATTTACTTTTGTTAGACATGGTTCTTTTCTTGGGGACATGTGTTCGTATTTTGTTTGATACTAATATTTCCTGTCCTTGTTTCTTCCTTGTCTCTTAATATGACGATGGGCAATAAAGATATTGAGGTTCAATTACAATTATTTTTATTTTTACTATAAATTTCAAAAATATTTTAGAATCTGATAGATACATATAGAATGGATTGCTCCACAAAATCATGTGAAATATCTTTATCAGACCTAAGACAGGGGATAAACATTAAAAAATGTAGTATCAGGTCAAAGAATCAAGACTCCTAAGAAGCATGAGTAGTAGAAATGCAGAAGGAACTTAGATAATGGCTTTGAGATTTAGATTGTTCCCTATAGAGGAAGAGATGGTAGTGCATTACTTGTGCAAGAAAGCAACCTCGCATTCGCTCCCTGTTCAAGTAATAATAGATGTGAACCTCTACAAATATGATCTATGGCATCTTCTAGGTAATTTTTCATTTTTCCTCTCTAAGATTTGTAGCCCAATTCCTAGAATGTGTAAATAGAAAAAATTCAAGGCTTACTGAAGAGCTTGTTCTGTTCTTTTATTGTTTACAGAGATAGTGCAACTTAAGAGTAATTTATTCTGGTTAAACATATTTCTTTTCTTGGAGACATGTGTTAGGAGTTTGTTTCATACTAATATTTCCTCTCCTCATTTCTTCCATGTCCCATAATATGGCCATGGGCAATAAAAATATTAAGGTTTAATTATACTTATTTTTATTTTTTCTATAAATTTCAAAGATATTTTAGAATCTTATAGATAGATATAAGATGGATTGCACCACAAAATCAAGTGAAATATCTTTATCAGACATAGGACATGGGATAAACATTAAAAAAGGCAATAGCAGGTCAAAGAACCAAGACTCCTAAGAAGCATGGGCAGTAGAAATACAGAAGCGAACTTAGATAATGCCTCCGAGATTCATTCCCTACAGAGGAAGATATGGTAGTGTATTACTTGTGCAAGAAAGCAACCTCACAGTCACTCCCTGTTCAAGTAATAGAAGATGTGGACCTCTACAAATACAAGCCATGGCATCTTTGAGGTAATTTTTCATTTTTCCTCTGTAAGCTTCATAGCTCAATTCCTGGAATGTGTAAATAGAAAAAATTCACGACTTACTGAAGAGCTTGTTATATTCTTTCATTGTTTACAAAGAAATCCTTACTTGGACAGAAGGAATGGTACTTCTTCACTCCCTAGATAGAATGTACGCAAATGGGTGAAGTCCCAATAGGGCAACTGGTTCTGGATACTAGAAAGCTAATGGTGTTGATAAAGCCATCATTGTAAAGGAGGAAAGAAAAGAGTAGGCTTGTCATGTCAAGAAGGCTCTGGTCTTCTATGTTGGGAAGGCACCCAAAGACTCAAAGACCAATTTCCTCAGGCACCGATATCGTCTTGCTGATCTTAATAGGCCTGCAAGGAAGAAAGACAACTTAAGAGTAATTTATTTTGGTTAGACATTACTCTTTTCTTGGAGACATGTGTTCGAATTTTGTTCCATACTAATATTTCCTCTCCTCATTTCTTCCATGTCTCGTAATATGTCCGTGGGAAATAAAGATATTGAGGTTGAATTACACTTATTTTTATTTTTACATTAAATTTCAAGAATATTTTAGAATCCTATAAATAGAGATAGAATGGGTTTCACCACAAAATCAAGTGAAATATCTTTATTAGACACAACACAGGGGATAAACATTAAAAAATGTAGTAACAGGTCAAAGAATCAAGACTCCTGAGAAGCATGGGCAATAGAAATGTAGAAGCGAACCTCGATAATGCCTCTGGGATTCAGATTCTTCCCTATAGAGGAAGAGCTAGTAGTGCATTACTTTTGCAAGAAAGCAACCTCAGAGTCACTCCCTATTCAAGTAATAGCATATGTGGACCTCTACAAATATGATCCGTGGCATCTTTAAGGTAATTTTTCATTTTTCCTCTATAATATTTGTAGACCATTTCTTGGGGTTTAAATAGAAAAAATTCAAGGCTTACTAAAGAGCTTGTTGTATTCTTTTATTGTTTATAGATAAAGCCCTATTTGGAGAGAAAGAATGGTACTTCTTCACTCTGAGGATTAACAACACCCAAATGGGTCAAGGCCCAATAGGGCGGCTGGTTCTGGATACGAGAAAGATACTGTTGTTGATAAGGCCATCACTTCTAAAGGAGGAAAGAAAAGAGTAGGCGTCAAGAAGGCTCTGGTATTTTATATTGGGAAGGCACCCAAAGGCTAAAAGACCAAATGGCTCATGCACGAATACCATCTTGCTAATCTTAATAGTCCTGCAAAGAATAAAGGCAACTTAAGAGTATGTTATTATGGTTAGAATGGATTGCACCACAAGACGGAGTGAAATATCTTTATTAGAAATAGGGTAGGGGATAAACATTGAAAAAGACAGTAGCATGTCAAAGGATTGAGACTCCTTAGAAGCATGGGCAGTAGAAATGCAGAAGCGGACTTACATTTGCCTCTAGGATTCAGATTCTTCCTTACAGAGGAAGAGCTAGAAATAAACAAAACACTTGATTTCATCTTCTACTATTGCCATATGTTTTCAATCTGTGATTTTTTTGCACATTTATTAGCTTACATATCGATTGATATTGATATATTTTTCCTCAATTTTGTTAATTTTTTATTTCATTTGAGTATAAAGAATACATTATGTAAATTCTTGAAGCTTCGAGAAATATCAAACCGAAAATATGCATTCTTTCCTAAGCTTGTAGAAAGCATTGATATTGATTGAAGGGTCCTGTATCTTCTCTAAAATTGAGAAATATTCTTTTGAGGCACTCGAATCATCTTCAGAAAACTTACTGTCAGAAGAGTCCCCATTTCAGGATGGAGAAATTAACAATAAATGTTTGAGATAAATTACTATGTTTTAATTATAATGCTTTTCTGTTAGCCATTTTCTCAAGGCTAAAAGAGAGGTTTGTACTCAATTTTTTATATGAATAGTTTTTATTTTTTATTTTTTTTTATATCCTTTTCTATTTTTTTGTTCATTATATGATTGATATTGAATTGATATGATGCCAATGGTGGTCACTGATTGTGGGGAGTCTTTCATGGAAAAAAAATGAAAATAGAAAGAAAGAAGAAATTGAAAATTATTGTAACATGTGAAAAATAAAATGCAAGAGGAATAGAGTTATATCAATTTTTTTTATTTAAATCAGGGGTGGATGTAGCCTCGTGGATTATTTTTCTTGTGAGACAGGAGAAGAGGGTTTCTTGTCACGGTTCCCATCCATAAACTTATGGTGTGATGAAGGCTCTATATTTTTCCTCTTCTTGAGGAGAACTGGACAAGTATATTTTGTCAAAGTATTGTTGAATTATGCTCTTGGCTTTATGGAGGTGATCTTTCCAAGTTCTATCCTTGGAGAAGCACTTTCCGTGGATTGTGATGGATGCACATAAACATTGTACAATACCGTTGCTGTCATCTATAAGATTAGGGGAGAAAAGTTGGCTTGCATGGCTTTTTTTATTGTGTCATTGTTTCTGGAGTTCACAGTACCAATAGAGGGAAATGTCAGTAAATTATTTCTCTATGCAATAGGCTTTCTTCTATGTCATTCGACTTTCTTAATTTACAAACATAAAATAGAGCACAATGTATACACGTTTCATTTTTATTTCAATCTATTTCACTTTGTTTCTGAAACCCAACAGGCGTATCTAATAATGAATACCATCTCTTTCTATTGAAAATGGCAACAAGAAATGCTAAAATTAGAAGTGCTAAAAATAGCACTGAAATAGAAGTTTGGGTACCAATGCTAGATTGGGCAACAGGAAATGAAAAATGGAAGTGTTAAAAATAGAATTGCTATTTTTAGTAGTTCGGGATGCATTCCTATTTTTAGTCATTCCCTGGACTAAATTAGGAAGTAAAATTCGAATTTGAACTTAACAGCTGTTTGAAAATAAATTAATTAATCTCCATGAGTTAATTAGTTGTGAAAAATCAAACATGAAGTCTATGTGAGGACATGCAACAGTTTATATATTAATTGGGGAATTTATCCATCAGTTAAAGAGATAAGGATGAGTTCTAATTTGAGTTGTAATTAGTTGGCTTAGTTAACTAAGTTAAGTCCAGTTATAATTGATTTAAATAGTTTGTTTAAATTAAGTAAGCTCAGTTAGTTAATGCATGCTTGCATATAACTGCTACACTTCAGATAACTGACAATTCTCTCATGAATGACTCATGCATGTCAGTTCAGAAAGAGACCTAGTGGAGATCAAAGATGGGACATTGTACTATTAGTTGGATGAATAATTTTCCTATAAAGGAAGCTCATCCATGATGAGGATTTATCTCCTTCAGGACAGCGTAGTTGGATCAGAGGTTAGTGAGTGTGTGAAGAGGCCAATTCACGCAAGTGGCTGCACTGGACCCCAATCAAAATTGTGTAAAGAAATAGGAGGCTTGGAGGGCAGACCAGAGGTTAGATAGAGGCCTTTGACTGTCTATGAGCAGCAGAGGAATTACAGAAAGAGCATGATAGCTTTTGAGCTGATTCCTTTTGTAATATTGGTTATATTTCCACTTGTATGATAATTCAGAGTTGGGGTTTTAGGTTGAGGCTTTCTCCGGGTTATATCTTTTGTGTTATGTGTGATTGATTCCTTCTTATCAGTTATATGTGTTCTTATCGGTGTTCCTCATGTTCGATTAAGCTTCCACTAAATTGGTTGTAGAAGTCAATCAAGTATTTTGCTTTAGTATATTTCATTATCAAGTGATCTACAGGTGGGAATTTCTACATGGTATCGGAGCAAAGGTGATCAAAGGAGAGAACAATATACTGAGAGGAAATTTCAAAGTTTTGAGTTTTGGGCTGAGAGTTTGCAGAGGAGATCTGAAAAATTTCTATACAAAATTTTTAGAAAAAAATAGCAGATTTGGATTCCTTGTGGAAAAGTAATCAAAACAAAAAATAAATAAAAAATCGGCTAAATCGGAGTTCGAAGGAGGGAGATATTGCTGATTTAAAATCAGCTCTTTTTCCAAAAAAAATCGTGACAGTGAGAAATATGAAACAGATTGGTGTGCTAGCCAAGAACCTATATGCACTTGAGGTACAAGATGCATGCAAAGCCTTAAGGAGGGAGGAAAAGGTTAGATACTTGGTAGTTGAGAGGGAGAGTAAATTACCTCTCAACATGCAGCGTCAGAAGAAGTCTCAGACGATTGTGGAGGAGCCACGATTGGTGAAACAACTTTAGAAGGTTGTGGAGCAGCCACAACTGGGGAAACAGAGAGGAGACATAGTGGAGGCATCCACTCATGTAGAGACATATAGTAGGGGGAAACTTCAAACCAGGTGGGTAGAGGGATCACATGCAGCCATACCTCTAGGTAGGAGGTGGGGAAATGTGGAGTGATCGTCCCAAGGAGGAGGGGCAGGATCTTTGAGGTACCCAACCTCTTTGATTCGACTTTGATACAGGAGCCTCGATGAGGAGTAGCAGGACTGACTAATTGGGTAGAGACAGATGCGGATGGAGCAGCAAAGAAAGCTATAGTGCAGGAGTCTCAGGACTATGTAGAGCTAGCAGGTTGCAACGTTGCGAGAGGCATAGGAGTGTTGCACCAGTGCAAGATGGAACAAAGAGGTGTGCAACGGTGCAAGATGCATGAAGTGTTGCAGTAGCTCAGAGGTTAGAGAGGGAGCACTTGTCAGCAATAGGTAGAGCTTTAGCATCAAAGTATGTTTCTAGCCCAACAGAGAGGTCAGTTGGAGTTTTTTTTGTTCCGAGAGTTTTTGGAGCAACCACACTTGGTAGAAGTGTTGCATCCAGAACATTCCAAAGTTACAGGATTGGTTTTGAGTTGATGCCTTTCTTGTTGAGAGGGAGTGTTGAAAAGGGCAACAAGAAATGCTAAAAATAGAAGTGTTAAAAATAACACTGCTATAAATAGCATTTTGGGTACTAGTGCTGGATTGGGCAATAGTGAATGAAAAATGCAAGTGCTAAAAATAGAATTTCTATTTTAAGTAGTTCAGGATGTATTCCTATTTTTAGTCAGTCCCTAGACTAAAATAGGAAGTAAAATTCGAGTTTGAAATTAATAGCTATTTGAAAATAAATTAATTAATTCTCCATGAGTTAATTACTTGTGAAAAATCAAACATGAAGTCTATGTGAAGACATGCAACAGTTTATCTATTAATTGAGGAATTTATCCATCAGTTAAAGAGATAAGGATGAGTTCTAATTTGAGTTTTAATTAGTTGGATTAGTTAACTGAGTCAAGTCCAGTTATAATTGATTTAAACAGTTTTTTTAAATTAAGTAAGCTCAGTTAGTTAATGCATGCTTGCATATAACTGTTGCACTTCAGATAACTGAAGATTCTGTCATGAATAACTCATGCATGTCAATTTAGACAAAGACCTAGTTGAGATCAAAGATGGGACAATGTACTGTCAGTTGGATGAATATTTTTCCTATAGAGGAAGCTCATCCATGATGAGGATTTATCTCCTTTCGGATTGTGTAGTTGGATCAAAGGTTAGTGAGTGTGTGAAGAGGCCAATTCACACAAGTGGCTACACTGGACCCCAATCAAAATCACACAAAGAAATAAGAGGCTTGGAGGGTAGACCAGAGGTTAGCTAGAGGCCTTTGATTTTCTATGAGCAGCAGAGATATTGCAGAGAGAGCAAGATAGCTTTCGAGCTGATTATTTTTGTAATACTGGTTATATTTCCACTTGTATGATAATACGAAGTTGGGGTTTTAAGCTAAGGCTTTCCCTGGGTTATATATTTTGTGTTATGTGTGATCGATTCCTTCTTATCAGTTATATGTGTTCTTATTGATGTTTCTCATGTTCGATTAAGCTTCCCCTAAATTGGTTGTAGAAGTAGATCAATTATTTTTCTTTAGTATATTGCATTATCAGGTGATCTATATGTGGTAATTTCTACACTTTCTAGAACCAAAAATTTCAAGAGAATCCTTTTAATCAAATATATAAATAAATTTAATTATTATAATGATTAAATAATAATAAAATTTAGTGATTAACAAACTCCTAATTAAAATTTTAAAGTTCACGATGCAATATGAGGACACGTACTCAATTTGACAATTTTCGTGTATGTGTTTATAATTGAATATACATCCACTACTTTCATGTTGAATGGAAATGCTCATGATCATGTTGATCATGAAGCTGATATATAATTAGTGTAGTTGGTTTTAATTGAATATTCAACATAATTTCTATGTCTATGGTGAACCATAATTACTAGGAACATCATGGCATATGAGTAGTTAATAATAGACAACATAATTTCCACAGTGAACCATAATTACCAAGAACATCATGGCATATGAGTAGGTGATCTGTTATAAACCATAGTGAGCTATATTGAACTATGGTGTATGGCCATAGTTGACCATGGACGCCTATAGTGGGCATAGATAGGCATAACCACAGTGAACTAACCATAGCGAACTATATTGAACTATGGTGGATGGCCATAGTTGACCATGGATGCTTACAGTGGATGGGAACGAATAGGCATAACCACCATTTAAATGGTGACCATAATGAAGTCATGGTTAACTATACAGACAAAATAGTTGAAATATGGTCAAAATCGACCATTGTCCAATGTCGCATTGTCACAAAGATTGTCTCGATATGAAAATCAATCATGGCCAACCATGGTCCAACGTCATATTATGACGAAGATTGTGTCAATATATAAATCAACCATGGTCAACCGTGTTTATTTTAGGGTTTATAATATTTATCTTAGGGCCTCATATTACTAGGTCAACTGTGGTCAACCATGGCTCATTATTGTTAACCATGGTCGACCATGGTATAACATCATATTGTAACAAAGATTGTTTCAATACGAATATCAACCATGGTCAATAATAGATCTAAAGGCTTTAGGAGGATATGAAAATATAAACATAGATCTATCTTAAGTCCTGATCTACCAAATTGCACCAATTGGGTAGTCAAATTGGCTTGGGAGTAAAACCAATTTGTTGTTATGTTGTTGCATGTTGAATCTTAGTTTTTTTTTCATTCATTTACAACCAAAGTTCTATTTTTGGCTTATAATTTGATATTTCTTGGGTATTCAAATTGGCTTGGGAGTAAAACAAATTTGTTGTTATCTTGTTGCATGTAGAATCTCAGTTTTTTTTCATTCATTTACAACCAAAGTTCTAATTTTGGCTTATAATTTGAGATTTCTAGTCTTTGTTTCAAACTATATGTGTTTGAGGAAGATAATGAGTTCCCTAAAATAAAAACAAAAAAGCCTTAGACTTGTAGGTAGGATAATTCCCTACAAAAAAATATATATTTCTTTTTCCAAATTGTTGTAGAAATTCAAAATTTATTTACAAAATTGTTATACTCCTTTGTACAAACAAGTTATAAACTATAAAAAAAATTGTTTTGTGCCATTGTCTAGCACGAGGAAGTGATAAAGAATAAATATGGACAAATTGTACCAAAACAACCTTAGTTAGAAAATCAATATCTATTTCTTCAACATAGGACTCATGATTTGTTTCCTTCAACATAAGACTCATGATTTGTAAGGGTCAAGGAAGCAGTAAGATTTCATTATAGCATGGTCCTTCTATTTCTTTGGTCTTTCAATAGTTGTCAAAGAAGCATTAATTAATCTTATATGATATCTATTGCCTTACAAGCACTAATTAGTGTTATATGCTATCTATTGCTTTACATCAGACTCATGATTTGTTTTCTTCAACATAAGACTCATGATTTGTAATGCTCAAGGAGGCAATAAGATTTCATTATAGCATGGTCCTTGCCTTTTCTTGATATTTTTTTTGTCTTTCAACCTTTGTCAAAGAAGAATTAATTAGTGCTATATGCTATCTATTGCCTTACAAGAATTAATTAGTGCTATATGCTATCTATTGCCTTACGACATTTTCTTTGCAACATATGGTGCAAATTCTAGTCTAGGATTTATTTCGCATAATTGTATATACACAATGTAATTAATACTGCAACATACAAGTTTAATTTCATCAATCAATGTTGCTGTGAAATGCCATTATGTTAATAAGATTAAGTCAAATGCTTAATTTGAAAGCAATTTTGATTTTGAGGGTTCTAAATCTACAAGCCCTCAAAAACCTCGATGTTGAGATACAAAAGTGACGACTTGTAAATTTAATGTTTTACTTATAGATAACATCTAATATGGAATTGGAGGAAATTAAGTTATTCATTGTTTGACGTACCTCATTGCACTCACTCACTAAAATGAATGAAAAGTATCATCCATTAATTTGAATTTTTAGAAGTAATTGAACTAATTTATCCATAGTCTAGTTCACTTTTGGAATTTTTTGAAGGAAAAGGTGGTGACACAATGTACAAATTCACTCAATTAATTTAATTATGAACCCGTTATTGATTAGTTCTTCAACTAAATTGATGTTATTACACCTTAAACATGGCAACAGAGCACATTAAATACCCAATGAGCCATTCAACAACTTCACGTGCACCTGACTGGAGCGCTGGTGGAGTCATCTATGGAAGTTAAAAGCTCCTCCACGCACACAACTAGTGATTTTGGAGCAAACCTTAGGAAACAGACATATCAAGGACCAACTTGGTGTGTCTTATGCCATGCATAGGAGGAATCGAACCACCATTTATTCCTCTCTGTACCACAATTCAAGAAACTTGGGCTCAATTCCTTCATACAATAAAAATGCCTTATACTTGGAGCAGTGACAATATTCCTAATGCCTGGAAAAGATGGCGGGAATCATCAATAGTGCTGAGAGCTTGGAACCTGCCGCTATTGGCCTATTGGTACATATGGATGTGCTAGAACAACATTATATTTAGGGGGGGAATATAGTCTAGCCATTAACCATTCCTAAAATCTATATGAGCTACATGGAAATCCCAGTAGAGGAACATGCAATCAGGTCCCAGAACATCACATAGGAAATCATAGACAAAGAAAACCCTTGGGCTTATTTCAATGGTGCAGTACAAGCACGGGGTTGTGGTGGAGGCATAATCCTACATCTGGCTTATTCACATTACTTTCACATCTGCATGGGGTTGGGAGAGGGAACAAATAACTTTATGGAATTGCTCACACTCTGACACCTCTTATACTTTGCAATAAACAAACAGTGCAGACACTTACAAATATATGGAGACTCCAAGATAGTTATAAACTAGTTCAACAACATAACAACATGCCATGCATACACACTCAGAACTGTTTTGGATGATATTATATTTCTCAAAACTCATTTTGATCATGTCTCATGCACTCATATTTATAGGGAGCATAATCAAGGTGTGGACAAGCTATCGAAAGAAGCAATGCATCGTCCTCGAGGAGAATGGATGATTACGGAGCACTCACCTGAGTGTACCTATCGCTTCTTCCATAGACCATATATGGATCAGGAATTACAGAGGGTAGACAAGCCCTAATTTTATCAGTTTTCTTTTTGTTTATATCTTTTTGGCAAACAGAACAAAAATCACTGATGGTGAAATTTTGAAACATGTAATTAATATGTATATGATCAACTGCCACCAATATACCCATCACACGGTGATTTTGTAGTAATTTACAGTTTGTTTTACAAAATTTTCACAGCTGACTACGGTCACGGTACTTGCACATGCATGTGGCATCTACAGCATGTAATTTTCACAAAAATTAATGGAAATTACGATATTTTCTCCCTGGGAAAAAGACAACTTCATGTGCACCTAATGAGCGATTAGAAAACTTCACACATGCTTTAGACTCTTAGTCATCCCCCAATATCGATTATCCTCAACACTCTTTACCTACAGGATGCATCCTTTTTTTCCATTTTCATTTACAACACATCATCCACAAATTGTGAAAGTTGTGAAATCCATCATCCACAAAGGGAAATCAATCATCCATGGTTTGACCTAGATTGTTATTGGATTTTAATCAGTAGCAGATGCAAAGGTAGGGCTAGTTGATCTGGTTTTCAAATCCATTGATTGATATCGAGATGGAAACCTAGCAGCATAGGAGGTGGGAGAAGTACAAATCTAAATATTATCACCAATAACATTTTTCTTTTTTATATCCATCATATATAATCATATAAGAGGTGTCGAGGTGAGATGTCTATCTTAATCTAGCAATCTGATTAGTCCTTGCAGATTCACTCCCTTTTCGAAGTCTTCTCACTACTCCTCCATAATGCAAGTGTTTAGTGAGAAGGTGAGAAGGTATTATTTGTTATGCTTCTATCAAGAGAATTTGTTCTACCTAATATTTTCAAGTTTAGTTTGGGCTGCAAATGCCATTATGGTGAATGTTTTGCTTCCTTTCAAATGATGGAAAATCTGCATTTTATTTGTTATTGGCATTCCTTATTACAAGTAACATGAATTGTGCATATTCTATGGCTTCTAATAAATAAATCGAATAAATGTAAATGATTTATTTGGTGGGATGATGAATTTGTGGCTTTTAGAGGAAACTATGGGATGGAATTTTTTATATTTATTTTTTGTCTTATTACCGAAATAGAGCTTTACATATGATAGTTATCGAATAACAAAGATTGAGAATCTTGAGGTTACAAATATCTGGCTTCAATAATTTGACAAACAGAAAGAAAAAGTTTCCATAGTGAACATTGAGTTCCAAAAGTGAAAAAACATGAAGGTTCTTTTCTATAGAGTTGTGTAGGCCAAACCATAACAAAATTAATTCACCCATTTACCATTAAAATATTAAATAATACTTCCTGAGAACATGGAAGTGCCACTCTGGGAGGGACGAGTATCAAGCCAAGCCAAAGAACCCACCTAATAGAACGTGTGTGGCAATGGCCCATAGGCCTTAAACAACAACATTCCACAAACCTGGAACCTTCACAATTAGTGCGATGGAGCTTCCCAATGAACAAAAAGAAATAGGAACAATACATCCCCACACCACGAACTATAGGAACAATACATCCCCAAACCACGAACCACGAGCACTAGCAACCAAAAAACACGAACTGCTACAAGCCAAATAGGCATCCACGAACCACATATAGTTGTAACCGCAGACAAATTTGTGACTTTTTAAGGACATTATTTCATTTTGGAGCTTTTTTTGTGAAAGACTTATTTAATATATAGAAGTACAATTTTTTTGTAATATATCATCTTTGAAGAGTTAGATAAATATATGTTCTTCCAAATCAAATTAAAAACAACCCTTTAAATTTGAACGCTAAGCATGTCCCTCCCTTCACAAAACTGATAAAAGGGATTGTGTGGTCAACTTTCAAGGGGTGATATTGTTGACCTTTGAAACAAAACATTTTCATCTCTAGATTCTTTGTCAGAAAAAAGATGATTTCTTTTGAAATTGTTTTAAGTCACTTTGCTAAATATGTGATTCGTGAAGCTCTTCTTATGATTGTTCTGGTCACTGCAGGAACTGGGAAGTCTTTCCTTATCCATTGTATTTTTGAAGTTCTTTCTAATTTGTCAAGTAATGGAAGAAGCCCTTTTCTTCTTCTTGCCCCACTAGGAATAACTTCTTTTAATAAACATGCAAAAACAATACACTCAGCTCTAAAAATTCCAATTAAAGATATGCAACCGCTACAAGGGTAGTCACTTGTAGTATTCCAAGAAGAAATGCAACATGTTAGATATATATTAATTGATGAAATGATATTTCTAAGATCAAAGTTGTTTATGCAAATAGATGCTCGATTACAAGAAGCATTTCTAGAGAAAAAGAAATGTCCTTTCGGTGGAAGATCCATAATCCTTGTGGGTGATCTTGGCCAACTACCTCTTGTGAGAGATAAGCCTTTGTATGTAGGTAATACAACAGGGAAAGTCTTGTGGAACAAATTGAACATTGTTGTCACTGTTGACATATTATCTTTTGCCAACAAGCGAATAATGAGAAACAATATTGTTTTCGTAGAGTCCTCAATAACATAAGAAACGTAGAACCTGTTATTGAAGATTGGGAGTTTATTATGTCACAGGTTGATATGTGGTTTCATCCTAGAGAAAGAGATTTACTGAATGCAACAGTTCACATGTTTCTGACAAATAATTTGGTCTCCTTCCATAATAGGCATATGTTAAAATCATTAAATTCTCCAATTGCACAATGTGTTGCTGAGCATTCAAGGCGCTAAAAAATCATTGGTGTTGATTATTATATGCCTACCTTTAAGCCACCTCAACTTCCAATGTTCACAAGTTTTGTTTTTGATAAGTATGTTGGCATTCCATTTGATGCAAGCAATCCAAAAATTATGCATATCACACCAGTAATAAGAGGAAATAAAAAACAAATTCCTTTGAAGATGGCATGGGCTCTTACAATCCACAAGTCATAAGGATTGACTTTAGAATGAGCGTTAGTTGGTATCAGGAATAAAGAGCAGCAAGGCCTTACCTTCACATCCATATCAGGAGCAAAATCAATAGATGGTTTATGCATTGCACCGCCTTTATCTTCTCAATGTTATGCCAAGATAAAAGAAAATGCATATGTTACACTTAGGAAGAAAGAAGACGAGCGATTGAAGTCCATATCGCTATGACATACAACTAATAACATTGTGACCTTCTTTACAGTATGTTTTTTGAATTGCTTTTATTGTCCTCTTGATTTACTTTTAATATAATAATAATTTTCATATATTTATGATATTAATAAATTCATCATATTCATAGTAATATTTGAGAAAGTTGTTTACATCATTTTTCATGTTGTTCAATTTACTCATTTTTTTAAGTGCCTATTGTTCTTTTCTTTGCAACAGACCATTCAGACATAAACAACAAGTTATATGAACCAATCATTTAAAATCATTTTTATAACTGATTCATATTGATATTAATATTGTGGATTCATTTTACATCATGAAATGCAAAAATAGAGGTTTTGAATATTGGCCACAATTTTATTCTATTTCCATGGTTTTTTCTATTGTATTGTGAAATGAGGCTTCTATTTGTAGCAATTTTTATATCATTTGGTTCATGTAACATTAGATTATTTTTTTTCATGTAACATTATAATATTAAGTTTTTTAACATAAATACAAATAGGGTGTTATGTTAAATGTGTGTGTGTGTGTGCACGCGCTTATTTATTTGTGCATGTCTTTATTGATTTTTGTTTTGTTTTTTTGTCTTTCAAATGAAGATATGGACAATAATGATGTCATCTATTATTCAAGAACAATGCACAATATTGTTGGAGCTATATGTTTTCATTCGTATCTTCGGAACAAGTTTGATAGAAAACATGGGTTCCATCCTACTTTTATTGATGATCATATTCATGTGCTAGATGAAACAAAAGCACATGTAAAATACTTGTTACATGTGCACTAGAGGGAGTCTGGGAGGAGAATAAGATGGAATTGGTTCGAAAGCATTAAGTATCATGATCATTATCCTGTTGATTTGAATTGGTGCTACTTTTGTCATCGGTCTGCTTGTGTTTTGGAAGAGGCCACTCCATAGATGACTTTTTATGGAGTGTTTCAAGTTCAATTTTGTAGTGGAATTATTTGATGTAAAGAAAACAAAAAATATATCTTAAGACTCAATGTTATTTCTGTGGTTACAATGTTGGTGAAATTGAATTTTTTTTCTCATTGTTGTTTTTATGTAGAAAAATGTATATCTCTCATCTTAAATTTCCTATTATGTTGTTCTTATTTAAATCCAATGTGTGCAATTTAGACGTATTTTTTTCATTTATGTTCCTTTGCTCCAATGGCCGTGTTACTATTTTATTTTTTCCTCTTAGCATTTGTGATTGTTGTGGTGTTTTGTGTGGATCCCTTCACTTTGTTCATGTCTTTCATAAATGAAAATATTGTTTACATTTATAATATTATTGTTGGGCTTTCATGTTCTAGGTGTTTATATCAATATTCTTGAGATTTATGCTATTAATACATTCATGTATTGATATCAATGTATTTATGGCTTACAATTTATTTATTGTTTATAATGTAGTGATATAAATGTGTTATTATTAATGTGATGATGATTTATCATGTTTTAATGCGTTATGGTTTATAATGTGGTTCTTATATTGGTTTTGGTTTATGTTTTTTACTATTGTTTTGTGTTATTGCATTATTTATGTTATAATATTGATGTCATACATTTAAGGCTTAGGTGTTTTAAAATATTTAATATGACATATATTTTCTCATTTTCAAAACCAATCATCGTGATCATTGTTGAACACTGTGTTATAACAAATATTTTCTTGACATGAAAAACATAATCAACCATCGTGAATCATGGTCAACCATGGTCCAACACGACATTGTAACAAATATTGTCTCAATATGAAAATCAACGATGGTTAAGGATGGTCATTGATATTTATTTTTTTATTTATAATATTTATTGTGGAGTTTAAACAACTTAGAATTATAACATTAATCCATTGGGATAAAATATTAATCCTTTCCATTGTTAATATTGATCCCTTAGGTTTATAATATTTTTCTCTTGGGTTTATTTGTTCTTTCAGTTTATAATACTAATAATTCCTTTGGTTTATCATTTTGTCCCTTGGCTTTATTAATCCCTTGACTTTAAAACATTAATTTCTAGGGTTTATTAATCGTTTAGGTTTTAATATTAGTTTTTTGGGTTTATTTATTCCTAGGGTTTATTGATTGCTTGGGTTTATTAATCAATTCTTTTTATAATATTAATGCCTTGGGTTTATAAAATAAAAAATGTATTTGTTTTATTCATCCCCTTTATTTATAATATTAATAATCCCTTGGATTTATAATAATAATAATCCCTTCAGTTTATTAAACCCCAATATTAAGGGTTTAATCCATTAGCCTTATAATGTTTATCCCTTTAGTTTATTTATTCTTTGGGTTTATAACACTAACAATGCCTAAGGTTTATTGATCGCTTATGTTTATCATATTAACAATCATGCAACTTTATTAATCCTTTGCTTTTAGAATATTAATTCCTAGGCTTTATGAATCTCTTGTGTTTGTAATATCGATCCCTTGTGCTTCTTGATCCCTTAGGTTTTTAATATTTATCCCTTCGGTTCACAAATTTATTGGGTTTATAATATTAAACGGTTGTGTTTATTAATTCCTTGGGTTTATAAAATTAATAATCCCTTTGGTTTATTAATCCCTTGAGTTTAAAATATTAATTCTTAGGGTTTATTAATCTCTTCAGTTCTTATATTGGTTTGTTGGGTTTATTAATTCCTTAAGTTTATTAATCCTTTGTGTTTATAATATTATCTTGTTGGGTTTACTATTTCCCTTCGTTTTACTATTTCCTTGGGTTTATAACATTAAATGATTAAGTTTATTTGTTCTTTAAGTTTGTAATATTAATAATTCCTTGGGTTTATAATTTATTCCCTTTGGTTTATTAATCCCAAATATTAAGGTTTAAATAATAGTCTTAAGGTTTAATATTAATCCCTTACATTTAAAAGGTTTATCCCTTCAATTTGTTAACGTGTTTCTTTCATAATATTAACAATCCCTACGGTTTATTGATCCCTTAGGTTTATAATATTCATAGCCATGTGGGTTGACCAATCCATTGGGTTTAAATATTAATTCCTATGTTTTATTAATCCCTTCTATCTTTATTATTGATCCCTTGCCATTTTTGATCCCTTGGGTTTATTAATTCCTTAGGTTTATAATAGTAAATGCTTGGGTTTCTTCATTCCTCAAGTTTTTAATATTAATAATTCCTTTGGTTTATCATTTAATCCCTTGGTTTTATTAATTTCGTGACCTTAAAATCTTAATTCCTTGGGTTTATTAATTGTTTGGGTTTTTAATATTAGATTGTTGGGTTTATTGATTCCTTGGGTATATTGATCCCTTCCATTTATTAATCATTTTTTATAATATTAATGCATTGGGTTTGTAATATTAATCATCTCTTGGTTTTATAAAACCCCAATATTAAGGGTTAAATATTTGTCCAACTATTTATGATTATGTCAATATCACAATAGATTAATCTAATATGGAAATCAACCATGGTCAACCATGTTTATTTTAGGTTTTATAATATCCATGTTAGGGTTTATATGCATTGGGTTTATAATTTTTATCCCTTAGGTTTATTACTCCCTTGGGTTTATAATATCAATCCTTTCAGTTTATTGATCTAAGGGTTCATGTTCCTAGGGTTTAATATTATTCAACAATGGACAACAATAAACAACCATGTTCGACCATGTTCAACCATGATCAACCATTGTCCAACATCAATCGCTTGGGTTTATTCTTCCCTGATCAATGATGGTTTATGATGATGTCAACCATGGTCAACCATGGTCCAACATGGAATTGTGATAAGGATTGTCTCAATATGAAAAACAATAATGAGCATTCATGTTTATTTTAGTGTTTATAATATTTGTCTTAAGGTTTATATATGTTGGGTTTATAATATTAGTCCCTTGGGTTTAATATTATTCCCTTGGGGATGGAAAATTGTGAGGGAGCTTAGGGTTTTGGATGAGCAATACAGCATTTGACCCTCTCTGAACAACAACAGACCTGGAGCACCTTAACTTCTCTGGCAACCACACAACCCAGTACTCAAATCCACTAATATGGATCCCTTTCTAGGGGGGTCTCGTGGAGCCTCCCCTCAGCTGCAGCAGTATGATACGGATTCCAAATGAGACTGAACAGGATTTTGACATGGCAGAGCCCATCAGCATTGCACAATAGACTGACTCAGCAAAGCAAGGGAAAGAAAAATCACCACAAGATGCGGAGGCACTGCCTCCGACTCAGCAGCAAGAGAATCCGACATTGAACAGTGAGATCCCTAAAGCCACCTCAGCCACCTACAAACCTATTGCAGCAGAGAGACCCAAGATAGAACTACCTGGTCATTGGATTAATGCACAAATCCAATTTATGAAGGACCATGCTCTCATAGGGAAATTTATTGGCTTCTGGCCAACAGAGAAAGCCTTGCAAGGCTGGGTTGCGGTCAAATGGAAACCCAAAGGACATGTAACCATACATCTCAGACCCAAAGGCTTCTTTATGGCTATATTCAATTGTGTAAAAGACTATAATAGATTCCTAGACGGAGGTCCCTATTTCTTCAACTCTGTCGACTTGTATCTCAGAGACTAGATAGAAAGATTCAATCCGAGCAAAGAGGATTTCAGTTGGGCACCTCTTTGGATCTGCCTGTACTCCCTTCCATTAGCATATTGGGATGAAGAATCTCTAAAAGACGTTGGAAATGGTCTCGGCGACTTCATAAAGATAGTCGAAGAAACAAAACTAAGAAGGTACGCCTCCTATGCTCGCATCTGTGTTTACATGCATCTCAACAAGGCACTCCCGGACTTGGTAAGTCTTTATCATGATAATTTTGAATAGATTTAGCCAATAGACTATGAACATGTTCCTTTTTGATGTAGAAAATGCCATGCACATGGTCATCTTTTCAGTGACTGCCCCCTAAACGTAAACCCCAATACCAATACCTCCCCAGGAAGAAATGATGAGGAAGGATTTACTAAAGTCAACACCTAGAAAAAGCACCACAAAAAATACACTTTAGGATCCAAAAATCCCATAGCCAACTCAACCCTACCCTCCACCAGTAACAACTTTGATATCCTAGCGTAATTAGATTCAAAAGACTCTGAACCCTCCACCCATATCGAAGATCTACTCAAGCCATTTGTGGTAATTCAGCCCTCAGTCTCTCGGAAAGACCCAAATCCATCTCAGACCATGACAAGCCCAACATCCAAACCCACCAAGGAATGCGAATCGAGGTACAATGGAATGGAAATAGTTACCTCTCACCAAGAACCATTTCATTCAAATGAATTGCTAGTAGAAGCAGTGAGCCCAAACATATGGAAGAGGAACCCAAAAGTATTGACATTAGGGATCTAGATATATTCAGCCTTGAGCAAGCTTGCAGAAGGAAAGAGTTTGTTAAAATCTCAGATAGACAACTACAAATTTTGGAGGTAATCCTTTCTAGAGCACATCAACAGTGAACTCTAGGGATTCAGGGGGGCAGTCAATGGGATGGGAAAACCTCCCACAAATATACTAAGAAACAAGGAAGAGAAATAGACCTGCAAAGAACCATCATCATTGGGGAAATGTTGGTGGAGTTAGGAAGATACTCTAAGTTAACAAAGTACTATAGGTCGTTACCCAATCTTGAATCATGAAGCTCACATCTTGGAATTTAAGAGGGTTCAACAGCCCTGTGGAGTACAGAATGATAAAAAACATGATACAACAGGAGAAACCTCAAATATTCTTCATGCAAGAAACAAAATATAACAGTAATACCATAGGCATCATTCTCGCAAAAGCCTGGCTAAGAAGCTAGTCAGTGGCAGTGGACACTTCATGAGCTTTAGGGGGATTGGTAATAGCATGGGATACTTACTCTTTTCGCTCATAGAATTTCATGCGAACCATAATCTCATTCAAGCAACTTTTCATATTATCGGGACCAATATACATGGACATCTCACCAATGTCTACTTCCCTTAGGATGATGCGAACAAACTGGCATTGTTGAGCACGATTGCAAGGATCAATTCCACCAAAGCCCATCCTCTTTGGATTGCATGGGGTGACTTTAATATGATCACAAAGCTGGAAGAAAATAGTGGAGACCGAGTCAAATTAGAAATGGAAAGCAGGCACTTCAAGGACTTCATACAAAATAACTGGCTCATCGATTTTCCTTTTAACAATGGAATTTAAACTTGGAACAAAAAAAGATCAGGCTCGTAGCAAATTGCCTCGAGGTTGGATTGCTTTTCGTTATCTAACAATGCAATTCATGTAGGAGGAGACTTTACTGCCTCAATCTTTTCACTCTCAGGATCATATCACTAGCCCATATCTCTACAATGGCAAAGACCTGGCAACTCCACCAGGAAACCTTTCCACTTTGAAGCATTTTGGCTTACCCACCCGGATTTCAGTAATATGGTCATCTCTATTTGGAAAAGTTTCAAACCCCCAGAAGGATAAAAAATGTATCAATTTCAACATCAGCTCAAACATCTCAAAGCACATATCAAGCAATGGAATCAAACGACCTTTGGAAATATCTTCAAATCCCAAAGAGATTTGGCACAAGAAATGATGGAAATACAATAAACTATAATAACTGATAGAAGAACAGAAAATTTAATTGAAAAAGAACAAAGCCTACAGAAGAAACTGGATGAAATAAGAAAGAAAGAAGAAATCCTCTGGAGGCAGAAATACAGAGTAAAGTGGTTAAAAGAGGGAGAGTGGAACACAAGATTCTTTCACCGAACCACCATTCAAAGAAGAATGCACAACATCTCTCAAATCTAGAATCAGCAGGGAGAAAGGATGGAACAACACGAGGATATTGAAAGAGAAATCCTCCAGCATTTCGAAAGCGTTCATTAGGAACCACAATTCAACAAACAACCAGCAATAGAAAGGATCCTCTAGCATATCCCTAAAATTATCATGGAAGAACATAATCAACTACTCCTCAGACTAGTTACTCTTTTGGAAGTTGAAACAACAGTGAATCAACTCAAAGAGGGGAAAGCTCCTAGTCCAGATGAATTTATCTCCAACTTCTTTAATAAATTCTGGGAACTCATCAAAGCAGATGTTTGACAAGTTGTGGAAGAATCTAGAACTTTGCATTTGATGCTACCATCTCTAAATGCCACCTTCATTGCACTCATACCCAAATAAGAGCATTCTATGACTCCGAACAAATTTAGGCCTATAGCTCTCTACAATGTTATCTATAAAGTCATATCCAAAGTCATAGCCTCCCGCCTGAAACCACTGCTCCCCCTGTTAATATTTCCAGAACAATCGCGATACATGGAAGGAAGACAAATTATTGACGACATCATCCTCACACATGAGATAATCCATTCTTTAAAGCATAGCAAAAAAGAAGGTATGCTTCTCAAAATTGATCTTTCAAAAGATTTTGACAAATTAAGTTGGATATACATGCAAAGAATGCTTACTGCCTTTGGTTTCTCTCCTACCTGGGTCAGATGGGTAATGAATATGATATCCTCATCTGTTTTCTCCATTTTAGTAAATGGTATTCCCTCTCATCCTTTCCACCCCTCAAGAGGCATTCGACAAGGAGATCCTCTCTCTCCCTTTATTTTTGTGTTAATGGCTGAAGGGCTAGGACGTCTAATAAATAATTCTCTTCATTCTCAGCAGATCAGAGGCATATCTATCCATGAATCCCCATCCATCACCCATCAAAAGTTTGTAGATGGCAACATGATATTTGGGCACCCTTCAGTTAAAGAAGCACTTAAATTCAAATCTCTGCTTGATGAATACTCGGAAGCTTCTGTAGCTAGCATCAACACAGCAAAATCCCAAATTTTCTTTTTTCACACTCCCCCTTCCACTCAATCCTCTATATCTCGCATCCTTGGTTTCTCTAAATCCTCTCTTCCTTCCAAGTATTTAGGTGCCCCGTTGACTGACTTAGCTATTAAACTTGCCTCATGGCATTTTCTCCTCGAAAAGCTAGAATCCTGCCTTTCTTCTTGGACTTATAGAGCCCTTAATATAGCCATCTGTATGGTGCTAGTTAAGGATGTTTTACAATCGATGCCTCTTTATATTTTCTCTATGTTAGCAGCACCAAAATGGGTGCTTAAAAGAATAAAAAACTTGCAACATAACTTTCTATGGGGATCCTCGGGGCAAAATAAAAGATGGGCATTGGTTAAATGGATGATAGTTTGCCTTCCTAAAAAGTATGGAGGAGCGGGCCTCCAGGACCCTCAACATAGCCATTCTATTATGGGAGCAAGGATATGGTGGAAATGGCTATCAGTGCCACACACAGCTTGGGCAACACTATGGACTACCAAATATGCAAATAACAGGCTGCCAAACGAATTAATCAAACTTCTTCCCACTGAAAAGGGATCCCTAATCTGGAATGTAGCAAAACAACATAGCAACATGATACAACAACACAGTTTCTGGGAAATCAGAGATGGCAGTAATGCTCGATTGTGGATGGACTCTTGGAATCAAAGACCATGACTCAACAATGTATTTCAACCTCCTCATACAAAGGACTGGGAAATGCAACAAGATTAAATAGTCAATCAACATTGGACTCTAGACATCAATCAAGGATATATGCAATGGCTAAATGCAGCACAGATAATCCAATAAGGAATAGAGAAAATTTATAATGAGCTGGACACAAAACTCATGAACAGGAAAATCCGATTCTTAGACAAGAAGGATATCCTACGATGGGGATATACACCATGTGGGGCTTTCACTACAAAAGAGTCATACAATCTCTTAACTGCCTATCAAGATGAAAAAGACCCGATATGGGAGAAAATCTGGTCTCCGATTATTTGGCCCAAGATCTTAACATTTCTATGGCTACTATGTCAAAAAAGGATTTTCACTTGGGGCAATCTAAGGTAGAAAAGATTCCATGGGCCCTCTTGATGCCCCATTTGTAAACAATAGGAAGAGACAATCTAGCATCTTATGGCCACATGCCATCTCGCCAACAAACTATGGGAAAAAATTGAATTCAGATGTCAAAAAAGGGGTAGAGTAACAAAGGATATTACAAACACCATTAGAAACTGGAAAATTGATCCTTACAAGAGCAGGCTACTAAACTCACTATCGAAAATTATCCAGGCCTACATGTATGGACTTTATGGAAAGAAAGAAACAGGTGCATTTTTAAGAATCAATGTACTCCTCTAGATAGCCTATGGAATAAATTTTGTAACAATCTACAAGAAACCTTGACTCTTCAAAATTGGCATGAAGAGGACTTACCTACCCTTACTCAGGAGAATAAAATATGGGAGAATTGGAATCTTTGTATTTCCTAGACCCACAAGCACTCTAGCAACAACGGTCAAAATCCCAACACTCCAATTCATTGGCAACCTCCTTCCCAAGGAATGATACGATTAAATTTTGATGGAGCCTCAAAAGGCAACCCAAGTAAGGTAGGGAATGGAGGAATCTTCAGGGATCATGAAGGCATACCTCTCCTGATTTTTTATGGATCAATAGGATGGGATACAAACAACTTAGCGAAATTAGAAGGACTATGGCAGGGACTGTGCTTAGCTCAAAAGCATGGGTTTTTTCCTATAATAATTGAAGGAGACTCACAAATCATTATTACCATAGTCAAACGCATTCTCCAAGGTACACATGCCCACAAGGTAGCCAATAGCTGGAGATTATCGACACGTTTAGAGCTCATTGAAAAATGGCTCTTAACCAATAGAGCAATCACTTTCCAACACACCAAAAGGGAAGGCAATAAAATGGAAAATCTCCTGGCAAATCTAGGGGTGAATAGTGATAGAGTTCTAAATGTTGGCTCTCTTGAAATTCTAAATGACAGCTCTCATTTACAGGAATGTGTCAATCTGGTGCAGAGAGATGCAGAATTCTCGGATGCGGATGATTAATGGCACTAGTATAGCGTGGCTCTTCCGGGCGGGCAAGTGGTGTGTCCACATGGCCATCCGTGTTGCAACCAAGATGCACACCACCATAAATTATGGCGTTTTAATGTTGTTTGAAAGCCGAAAAATATTAATGATGGGTGAGGGCCGAGGCTACCTAATTTTGATCCTTAAGATGGAGAATGTGGATCGCCTTCCCCCTGTTCTGCCTCCTCTAGCCTGTAACTGCCTCCCCACTGTTGCAGAGCTGAGCTCTCAAATGACCACAGGGAGAAGGTGCCAGATACTCTACTGCATTGAGATGAACGAAGGTGCCCACTTCTTGCACAACTTGTTTTGTTGTTACAGAGCTGCTGCTCCAACCCTAAATTCTACCTTTGGTAACCGAATTCTTCACTCTCCTGCCTCCATGAGCCATTCCATCCCTTCTCCTGCTCCTCCAAGCACCCAGCGTACCGATATTCACCGAGAAAATATGCCCTATTTGAGGCATAGAATGAGAAGTTGAAGAGGTAGTAGCCGAGGCAGAGCAACCCGCCCTCCCTCGTTGTCCCCATTTGACCTGACTCCTGCAGATTCCTCCTCGCCCTCAACTGATGCTCACTGCACAGGTCGGTATCCCAACACCTGAAGTGGAAAAGGGCATGCCCAACACACTAGTTTTAGGTATGATGCAGAAGCCTAGCACCCCCCTAATGACTCTGTGCTGATGATGAATCCCTGCCACTCAACCCAGTTCTAGTTTAGATGCACTTTGGAGTGCCCTTGTATTACTGCCACCATTTCTGTCACCTTCAGAGAGGAGCCACAAAGCACTGTCATCCCAACTCACATCATTCAGGATAGGACTGGCACTAGGATATGGAGCACTCATGGTAGCAGCTCGAGGACTCATAGATCTCCTGTTGATGCTCTGAACTGGACGAATGTAGCTCGCTCTGAACTAGACACTCTAAATTGAACAGACAACACTCTAGGCGGTAATGTGAAGATGGAAGCTATGGCGAGAATTCCAGGTGGCAAGACGTAGATGGAAGCCACGACAAGCAGACAATGGCATGACATCAAAGATGTGTATGCCTACAGGTGTCTCATCATGGAGGAACCTCTGCCACATGTTGACACCTAGCAGGTCGTGGTTCTTTATTCAGGTTTTTAGACACCCGGTCACCATCTTTTGGGTCTTTTTTTTAGTTTTGATGTAATTTCTATTTTTTGGGGTCAATTTTGTTTCTTGTTTAGCTCAAAAAACTCTTATGCAGGGGAATTATAGGCTAGTTCCCCTGTGTGGGTAGCTAACACCATGATTTTTGGACTGGTTTCCCCTTGTGGGTAGTCCCTTTTTCAGTTACTGTTTGTTAATGTTGGCATTATGATACAAGTGTTGTCCTTGATGGCAACTGACACAACTAACAGATCATAGTGCAGCAGGTTAGTAGCAAAGAGTTGATGATCATACTACAAAGAATGAGGAAAGAAGAGTATATATGTAGGTTCACTATATACCAAGTCGCGTACATATGTAGGTTATACGCAGGTTCACTATATACTAAGTCGCGTACATACGTAGGTTATACACAGGTTCACTATGTACCACGTCGCGTATATATGCAGGTTTGCTATATACCAAGTAGGGTATACACGCAGGTTCACTATATACAAAGACGCGTATACAGACAATATTTTTGATCAAAAGTCATGTATGCGTATGTACGCACTTTCATGCACGGAAAAGTGTGTACATGTGGGAAAGATTATTTTTGGGTCCGTGGTATTTAGACCTATGGTTTTGGTCCTTGGTATTGCATTCGAAGTGTTGAACCCAGCTATTGGGTCCCTAGTATTGGTTCTCAATGGTTTTGGACCATGGTATTGAGTAAGGCCTAAGACTATAAAAGGAGAAGAAGATCATTAGGCAAATGCATTGAGAAAGTCTTGAATATCTGACGAAGTATGAGATCTAGTATGCAGATGATGGGTTCATGATGCTTTTCTTGATCTGAGCTAAGGAGGAATCTCAGCGGTTGATGGAGAACAAGATCGGGATCTAATGGCTTGGAATGAATCATCTCTATATGGTATGATCATGCTTATTCTAGATCTGTATGCTCACGCATGTAATGTTTTGTAAATGTTATGATCTGGGTAGAACTCAAGTTTGGAATAGCTGCAAATCATAAATGAATATTTATAGATGTATATGCTGGTTGACTAGGATAAAAGAGCATACATACGCAGGTTAGATACATCTAAGTAGTGTATACCATATGAGCTATGATTTTTTATGTTACAGGTGGTTCTGGTTGTTGATGAGTTCTGATGACTGTTTACTAGTGTCAGTATTCTACATATTCAGATTGGTTGATTATGTTTAGCTTCAGTATTGATGGATGTGATCTATAATGGATCAGGATCAGAATAAATTATCTTTATGTGATCTGATGGACTAGATCTGGTTGCTGACATATGTATTATTCTTATACATGTAATGATCTGGGTATGTCTGAAGTCAAGAAGTGCAGTTAAGTTATAAGTAAGTAATTAATGACTTATACGCTGGTTCGCTTTGATGAAGTTGCGTATACACGCTACTTCGGCACTTCCAAGTACAGTATGCACTCTAATGCATGATTTTTGATGATACAATTGGTTCTGAATATTTTTGCAGAGTTCAGTGTTCTGCTCTGTGTTCTGGTGACTGCATTTTGTTGATAGGGTTTCAGTGATTCAGTATTGGGTGATTCAGAGATTGATGATGCTAGTGTTGATTAATTGTGTACTTCAAGGATATTAATGGGTCGATTATGAAAATTGGATGAAACGTGGCGTTCAGATTATGATGTTGTGTTCCATGAGTATCTAGTCAGAAAATTTATGAAACGTGGTACCTGGAGGAAAAAAGAGAAGGTTGTAGCCTTTTGTAGGTCGGCACCTACGTACTAGTACATTAGCTAGTACAAGAGCTAAGGGGGTGGTAGCTCCCTTCCAGTAGCAACTGGAAAACGAGTAAAGGTCGGAGCATTCAGTAGGTCGGCACCTACGTACTAATAAAAGGATCGGCTAGTACAAGAGCTAAGGGGGTTGTAGCTCCCTTCCAAGAGAAGCTGGAGAATGAGAGGAGGTTGTAGCCTTCTGCAGGTAGAAGCTTGTGTACTGGTATAGACTGCACCAGTACAGAAATATTGTAAAAAGACGTTTCTTATTCAAAAGAAGATTGAGATGACTTGCAGCAGGTGGTTTTCACCCACATTGGGTTTCCACCTTACATCACGGTGTTCATGTGTGTGATGATCTGTTCTATTTTACTACTCTTGTTTACTGTTCATATGGTTAATAATGTTATGATGCACTCATTAAGGATCAACTAACTGAATCATAATTTTACTGGATATACGCTTGTTGCATTACACACAGTTGCGTATACACGTGGTTTTCCTTAACTGAAGTAGCGTATATGAATCTTAATATGGAAATGAAAAAGTAATATTGATTTGATAATACTGATTCACCCCACCCTCTGAGTATTATTTCCAACAGTTAATACTTGGTAAACTCTGAGACAGGTCCTCCAGAGGCCGGTGCCTCCATGTATCATTTTTTTGTCTCTTTAATAGATTTAGTCTTATTTAGCAAAAAAAAATATTATTCCCTTGGGTTTATTATTACTTTGGGTTTATAATATCAATCCCTTGGGTTTATTATTCCCTTAGGTTTAAAATATCAATCATGTTCAGCCATTATCAACCATATCCAACCATGGTCAACCATGGTTGAATGTCACATTGTGACAAGGATTGTCTCACCATGAAAATAAACCATGTTTATTTTAGTGTTTGTAATATGTATATTGGGGTTTACCAATGTTGGGTTTATATTATTAGTATCTTGGGTTTAATATTATTCCCTTGGGTTCATAATCCCCTGTGTTTATTATTAGGTTGGGTTGATAATATAAATCATGGTTAGCTTTATTAATCTCTTGTGTTTGTAATATTGATCCCTTGCACCTTTTGATCCCTTAGGTTTTTTACATTTATCCCTTGGGTTCACTAATTTTTTGGGTTTTTAATATTAAACGGTTGGGTTTATTAATTCCTTTGGTTTATAATATTAATAATCCCTTTGGTTTATTAATCCCTTGAGTTTAAAATATTAATTCTAAGGGATTATTAATTCAACCATGTTTATTTTAGTATTTTTAATATTTATCTTAGGGTTTGTATACCTTGGGTTTATAATATTAGTCCCTTTTGTTTAATATTATTCCTTTAGGTTCATAAAACCTTGGGGTTTTCGTATTAATCCCTTGGGTTTATTGTTCCTTTGTGTTTATAATATCGATATCTTGGGTTTATTATTCATGAGTCAAACATGGTTTATTATGATGTCGACCATGGTCCAACATGGAATTGTGATAAGGATTGTCTCAATATGAAAACCAACGATGGATGATCATGTTTATTTTAGTATTTATAATATTTATCTTAGGGTTTATATATGTTGGGTTCATAATATTAGTCCCTTGGGTTTAATATTATTCCCTTGGGTTCATAATCCCTTGTGGTTTTAGTATTAATCCCTTTTGTTTATTATTCCTTTAGGTTTCTCATATGAATCCCTTGGGTTTATTATTCCCTTAGGTTTATAATATCAATCATCGTCCACCATTGTCAATCATAGCCAACAATGGGCAACCATGGTTGAATTTTGCATTTGTGACAAGGATTGTTTCACCATGAAAATGAACCATGTTTATTTTAGTGTTTGTAATATTTATATTTGGGTTTACCAATGTTATGTTTATAATATTAGTCCCATGGGTTTAATATTATTCCCTTGGGTTTATAATCTCTTAGGTTTTTCATATTAATCCCTTGGGTTTGTTATTCCTTTTGGTTTATAATATCAATCCCTTGGGTTTATTATTCCATTAGGTTTATAATATCAATCACGGTCAACCATTGTCAATCATAATCACTCATTGTCAACCATGGTTGAATGTTGCATTGTGACAAGGATTGTCTCACAATGAAAATAAACCATGTTTATTTTAGTGTTTGTAGTATTTATATTTGGGTTTACCAATGTTGGGTTTATAATATTTGGCCCTTCGGTTTAATATTATACCTTGTGTTCATAATCCCTTGGGGTTTTAGTATTAATACCTTGTGTTTATTTTTCCTTTTGGATTATACTATCAATTCCTTGGGTTTATTATTCCCTTAGTTTTATAATATCAATGATTGTCAACCATTGTCAATTATAGCCAACCATGGTCAACCATAGTTGAATGTTGCATTGTGACAAGGACTGTCTCACCATGAAAGTAAACCTTATTTATTTTGGTGTTTGTAATACTTGTATCTGGGTTTACCAATGTTGGGTTTTTAATATTAGTGCCTTGGGTTTAATATTATTCCCTTGGGTTCATAATCCCTCGAGTTTTAGTATGAATCCTTTGGGTTTATGTTTCCCATGGGTTCATAGTATCAATACCTTGGGTTTATTATTAACACGAGTTTATAATATCAATCATCGTAATCCATAACCAACCATGGTCAACTATGGTCAATCATGGTTCGATCTCACATTATGAAAAAAAGTATATCCACTTAGGGTTTATATACCTTGGGTTTATAATATTAGTCCCTTGGCTTTAATATTATTCCCTTAGGTTCATAATCCATTAGGGATTTAGTAATAATCCCTTGGGTTTATTGTTCCTTGTGTTTATAATATTAATAATCCCTTTCGTTTATTAATCCATTGAGTTTAAAATATTTACTCCTAAGGTTTATCAATTTATCAATGTCTATTTTAGTATTTTTAATATTTATCATATGTTTTTATACCTTGGGTTTATAACATTAGTCCCTTTTGTTTAATATTATTCCCTCGGGTTCATAATCCCGTGGGATTTTGGTATTAGGGTTTATTTTCCTTTGGGTTTATAGTATCAATCACTTAGGTTTATTATTCGTGAGTCAACCATGGTTTATTATGATGTCATACATGGTCCAACATGGAATTGTGATAAGGATTGTATTAATATGAAAATCAACGATGGTCAATCATGTTTATTTTAGTGTTTATAATATTTATCTTAGGTTCATATATGTTGGGTTTATAATATTAGTCCCTTGGGTTTAATATTATTCCCTTGGGTTCATAATCCCTTGGGGTTTTAGTATTAATCCCTTGGGTTTATTATTCCTTCGGGTTTTTGATATCAATCCCTTGGGTTTATTATTCCCTTAGGTTTATAATATTGATCATGTTCAACCATTATCAATCATAGCCAACCATGGTTGAATGTCACATTGTGACAAGGAATGTCTCACCATGAAACTAAACCATGTTTATTTTAGTGTTTGTAATATTTATTTGGGTTTACGAATGTTGGGTTTATAATATTAGTCCCTTGGGTTTAATATTATTCCCTTGGGTTCATAATCCCTTGGGCTTTTAGTATAATCCATTGGGTTTATTTCTCATTTCGGTTTATATTATCAATCTCTTGGGTTTATTATTCTCTTATGTTTATAATATCAATCATAGTCAACAATTGTCAATCATAGTGAACCATGGTCAACCATGTTTGAATGTCGCATTCTGACAAGGATTGTCTCACCATCAAAATAAACCATGTTTATTTTAGTGTTTATGGTATTTATATTTGGGTTTACCAATGTTGGGTTTATAATATTAGTCCCATGGGTTTACTATTATTCCCTTGGGTTCATAATCCCTTAGGGTTTTATTATTAATCCCTTAGTTTTATTATTCCTTTGGGTTTATAATATAAATCCCTTGGGTTTATTATTCCCTTAGGTTTACAATATCAATGATGGTCAACCATTGTCATTCAAAGACAACCATGGTCAACCATAGTTGAATGTCGTATTTTGACAAATATTGTCTCGCAATGAAAACAAACCATGTTTATTTTAGTGTTTGTAATATTTATATTTGGGTTTACGAGTGTTGGGTTTCTAATATTAGTCCCTTCGGTTTAATATTATTCCCTTGGGTTCATAATCCCTTGGGTTTATGTTTCCCTTGGGTTCATAATATCAATCCATTGGGTTTATTATTAACTTGGTTTATAATATCAATCATGGTCAACCATAACCAACCATGGTCAATCATGGACCGATCTCACATTATGAAACAAAGTCTTCACTTAGGGTTTATATATCTTGGTTTTTTAATATTAACCCCTTGAGTTTAATATTATTCCCTTAGGTTCATAGTCCCTTGGGCTTATTACTATTTTGGGTTTATAATATCAATCACTTGGGTCTATTATTCTACAGTCAATGATGGGTTATTATGAAGTGAACCATAGTCAACCATGGTCCAACATGGAACTGCGATAAGGATTATCTCAATATGAAAATCAATGATGGTCAATCATGTTTATTTTAGTGTTTATAATATTTATGTTAGGGTTTATATACGTTTGGTTTATAATATTAGTCCCTTCGGTTTAATATTATTCCTTGGGGTTCATAATCCCTTGGGGTTTTAGTATTAATCCCTCGGGTTATTTCTTGGGTTTATAATATCAATTGCTTTGGTTTATTATTCCCTTAGGTTTATAATATCCATCATGGTCAATCATTTACAATAATAGCCAACCATGGTTAGCCATGATTGAATGTCACATTGTGACAAGGATTGTCTCGCCATGAAAATAAACCATGTTTATTTTAGTCTTTCTAATTTTATAGGGTTTACCAATGTTGGGTTTATTATTAACTTGGGTTTATAATATTAGTCCCTTTTGTTCAATATTATTCCCTTTGGTTCATAATCCCTTGGGTAATTATAATATAATATTA
>APFE030471945.1:37678-48474 GCA_000404065.3 Pinus taeda | reverse complement strand
CTTGAGGGTTGCATACATCAATGGCAGGTTTCTTGCTTCCGGTAATATGTTGACATCACTAGCCTTCGACCAAAATACTATGTATGGTGTTCGACATCAAATCATTTATTAACACCATGCGAAATGTACTGTAGTACCTTGAGGGTCATCATCATTATCAGTGATTCCTCTCGCATCTGTTAACAACTTACATCATTGGTTGGTAATCAGATGATGTATTCCCATATTCGACTTCAGATCATCTATTCACATGGTTAGGCTTGTACTTGAGTGAAAGATTGAACAAGATTGAAGACCCCAAGTCTAGTTTCATCCATCTAGGCTGTGATATTTTCAGGAGTACTAAATCAAATGTACAATGGCCTTACATTCATGGTCATCCATTCATGGGTCTATGTTTGTAGATGACTATATTTGTACATGTAATGAAAGTTTATAAGCTGAGCATGGGTATGCCTTCCCTTAGTGAGTTCATGAGAAAAAATCAAATTATCATGATATATGTATTTTAATTGATGTAGGTCACATTCCGCTTCGAAACCTCCTCTCCATATGATAAAGCATTTTACTCGACATACATATTTACGACTTCATGCTTTAGGGGGTAACTGTTATAGATCCATTTGGTCACATCAACCCCAACTTACAGATCAGTACTATTAGGGCCCATCAAAACCTAATTCAGTTGTTACATGCCCTAAATGACGTCAACCATTAGAATGCCTCGTTCCCAAGAGATTCCCTGATTGAAATCATCCAAAAATTCCCTCTAAGAAGATTAGCATAGGCAGACCTTCATCAGGGTGCACTGCATTGTAGTCCAGTACACTGCCTAGGTGCTATGCAGCACACTTGAGCCCTCTTTGGCCTATGTTGGGTGAATTTGAGTGAACTTTCATTGGGTTTTGGGAATATTCTTATCCATTGGATGCATCTAGAAGCTTCCCAAGTTTATCTACTTTTTTGAGCTTGAATTTGGATGAGGTAGGGAGTTAAGGAACATCAATCCCTTTATCCCTTCCTCCATGGAACTAAATTCAAAGTTTGGGAGGGAATTCAGTATCACCATTTATGGCTTCCTTCATTCACCTATAAAAATACCACTCATCTAAGTGATCAGGGGCTGGAAATTATTGAATTATATGGAGATGTTGTTTGTATGAGACTTGAGTTGGTTTCAAGTATTGTAATGATGTCAAAATGTCTTTCTTGTTATGAGGAGAGGATGGGATTGAACTAGAAGAGTGGCACTGAATCAAGAAAATTGGGTTGTAACTCTTCCTTTTACTAATAAAGTGTTCAAAGCTTTTTCCATATGTTTGTATTGTTCATTAATGCTTTCATATGTGTATTATGTACTTGATTCCATTCTATGTTTAATCAATAGATCATTATCATATGCTTTGATCATTTTTTGTCTTTTGTCTATGTGTAGGTACTTTTCAAGCGGATTAAGTACGGAAAGGAGCAACAGAATTGGTCAAGGGAGATAAGGAGTAAGCGAAAGCTACAGGTAGGCTTCTTTACTATCTTATTTAATCTATTGGTTATAGAAAAGGTAGAGAATAATTTGCACCGTTGTTCTAGACTTAGCTACTAGTCTAGGGGTTTAAGCATTTATCCGTATACACTAAAACTTCCCAAAACACTTGTCCACCTAGAATGATTGAAATTTTAGCAACAAGATTGTACTTTAGCATAAGTATGACCATAAGGGAATGATCAACCTCTACATTAAAAGATATTTAAAAGAATTAGATAATGACTGTGAAACAACACATTCATTGTATTTAGGAAAACTGCAAAATAATTTTTACAAATAATATGAATAATAAAATTATAAAGGATTATGAAAAATCCAAGAGTGTAATATAACTTGTAAGTTATAACAATAGATAATGAGCTATGGGGGTGAGGATCGGTGTTAATTAAGCAGGTACACCTGCATAAATGTTAATGCATGCCAAGCAGGTGGCATTGGATCTCGATTCAAGGGAGAAGTTTTTGGCCTTGACAGACAAGAAGAATAGGAGGAGGCTACTGGCTAGTGTGTTAGACATTGTAACAATGGGGGAGATGAAAATTCAGTAGCCTGAGGATTGTGAATGCTTGCATCCCCAAGGATTCAAATATGTTGGAGTTTGGGGGATGTAGAAGACTAATACATGGAAAACTTGGAATGACGGCTCGATCTGAGTGGACACTCAACTTACCTATGACTCCAAGTGAAAATATGGGATCTCGGTGAGTAGCCAGAAATCCATTTGATTTGGGCCACCAATAGAAAGGTGGTGGAAGAAGTTGGCTCCCTTCTAAACATTGAGAGTCCTGATTTATTAGTTGGAGCGGGTTCGTGGAGTTCGTTGGGCATCAATATTTAGGTAATTTCTTGTCTTGATAAAATAGGACTGTAAATTTTTTAATTATGAAGAAAGAGAGAAGAATTCCCTGTGTCGTCCAATTTCATGGCAGTATTCCATTTTGGGGAGTTTGGTTGTGAATTTTGCTAGCTGGTTGAATTTTGTTTGTGCCAAGGCCTGAGAGTTGTTTTGGAATTCTGTCACTCTCTTTACGCTTTTGGAAGTGCTTCATGTGGACTGATTGTAGTTAAGGGTAGTGGAAATATTGTGAATAGTTTGGGTTCTAGTTGTCTATGGTGGTGTTTGGCTGGGTGGGTTGGTGGTCAACATTGGGAAAATTTATTTTTTCTCACTCAGTATCCTCCTTATCCTAGTGGGGTCTCTTCTATGTCGAAGTTCTCTATCTTTCTAGCATGGGATATTAGTGGCCAATAGGCTCTTTCTAGGCAATGGAGGCCCCGATGTAGGCTGGGAGGGTGGTGGTTGTTGTCATCTCACAACATTCAGGAGCCATGGAGTGTGAAGGTAGAGGTTGGGGTCAGGCATTGGACCTACCTCCTTACATTGCTGGGATTTCCCATTGTCATTTTGTTTGTTATGCACTTGGGTGGTGGTGGTGGGTAAAAGCATAGGGATACGTTTTGGGAGTTGAACATGACCTCTTCTAGGGGAATATGGTGTGGTAAAAGGGTCGGTCTCATAGAGGAGGGGGTCAGTAGAGAATCCCTGGAGAGGACAGTGCTCAATGTCATGAAGAGCAATAGGAAGAGGAAGTGGAAGGTGATATCGAAGAGATGTGATGGCAAGAGGAGGATGATGGGAAAGCTAACTAGGTTCCCTCTCTGGCTTCGGTACATGAGAAGATTAAAGATATTAGTACATCCTTGGATCCCCTCCACCAGAATATGCATGATGATATGCGTTAATGGATAACATATATCAATGATATACATAGCACATAGGAAGCAATACTGGATCAGACAGCTTTAGTCAAATGCTGCTAGTGCTGGTTACTGGAGCTCTTTGATGAGATTGAGGCTAGATTGAGTTATCTAGAGTAAAATGTACACTCACATTTGAGACCTCCTAGTGAACCTGGGGCAACTATGCACCCCCTCCTTGGTTTGTTAGATGATGATGAATGAATTCGATCCTTTTCTCATTGTTTTTTGTAGTAATTTATGCCTGGTTCTTAGTATGAAATTTTGTAGAAATTGATTATTCCACCCATGCTTCAAAAGTTATGTGAAAATTGATAAAGAGGGTGGTGAAAGGATTTATGATGTACTCATTCTTTTTCTAAAAAATTAATGAAAAACTATTAACTGACAAAAAAAAATAAAATAGACAATCAACTCTCTAAGATGCAATGAAAAAGAAAATATACATTCAACAATTTTAGGGCACATAAAGGTCCCGACATAGCATGTATTATGTATTATGAAGAGATCACAATTATAATAAAAGAAGATGAGCCTAAGCTTGCCTATCTTAAACATGCATTAATATTTAAGGCAACGAAGATAAATTGAACTAATTTTTTTGGTGAAAATAAAATGCTAATCATAAAATAAATATGATTGGAATATGAAACAGAAACAAAAAATTACATAAATATTATATAGCTATAAATTATAAACTAAACAAAACTAACACCAAGGGATGGATATAGAAATTGATGCTAAACAAAATGAAAATGCACATTATGACCCTACTGGGGGTATATAAAGAACCATGTTCCATGTTATGAACCTCTTGGTGGGGTATATAATGAGCCATATGTATACCTGCTAGGGAGGTAAACACTAATAGTAGATAATCCTAGTAATGTGTTTGCATGGGCAATAAGTGAGAATAAGTTTACACATGTTCCTGGATTATTTGGGATCTCCTCTAATATGTGAGTTATTGTGTAACCATCATAATAATACTTTTAGGAGATATGTTCCATGTGAATATTTGTTGTAAATTTTGTGTGTGCAGGTATATTATGCTTTATTGTATTGGGTTCATCATACATAACATATCCTACCATATGAGGTTGAAAGGAAATACTAAAATGCCATGCATCATGTTGTAGCTCCTAGAGACAACCACCGGGATGAGGAAAGGTTCAGTGCCTAGGAAATCTTAGATGAGTGCTTTGAGGATTTGCTAAGATTTATGTTGCACTTTGTATTTAATATAATTCAAATTAGATTGATTCAAAACTCGATTCAATCTTCATTCACCAAGGTAGACTTAAACACACACACACACACATATATCTATGTGTGTGTGTGTGTGTGTAGATATCTCTCATCTCAAGGATAAATGTCTTGATATGGTGGTTAACGCACAGTAAAATGGAGTTTAATATTTGTCATTGTAGTAAAAAATGGGAGAGAGAAAATAAGGAAAGGAATTCAATGTAGAGGGCTAGATAAAACATAATCCTAAGCAATGAATCCCAACAGAACTATGGAAGAATAAGGATATGGTAGTCCAGAAATTATGGAGCGCATTTAAGGTCTATAGCTCTATATTTTCATGGGTACATTCTATCACAAAATAACATTGGTAAATATGTGATCTCACAGGTAATGTTGGCTACAATATAACATTGGTAAATATATAAGTGCATCGGTACTGTTTCTACCTTATAACATAATTAAATACATAATTCAAGAATGAAACCAACAACTTCTTTACACAGTTTTAGAGGAAGATAAACATACATGAAATTACCAACAAAGGGGAACATATACTACACATTAATCCACTTGGAATCACCAGATCTTCTTCATTAATATTTTAAAATGGAGTCCATATCATAGGTCCAACACAATTGAAATTTGTATAAGCATTAACACCTCATGAAAAAGCCATTGAACCAAGAATTGGAACCTATTTCTATATACAAAAATCAGAATACCCACATAGAAAGATTTCAGACTTTTGGGAACATGATTTGGGAACCCGTCAATTGAGTCTCTTCCCCATATTTATGGGCAGAGGGGGAGCTTTGAATCAACAGTTACAAAATATATTCCAATGTTACAGTTGTCTGATTGACTATCTATCTCGGTGTGTGCATATTCAAATGATTACATAACAGATTCATTCCTTCTTTAAAACACATAAATTACAAAATAAAAAAACATTGGAAAACTAAATGATGGCTAATACAAAAAATCTCCATGCCAATTCCTATGATTTCCACTCGTTAGGCCATGTCTCTGCCACAATGTTCCTTCACGGTTACTAGCCAATACGCTTTTCTCTTTCTCACCCTAACTGTTCAATCTCCCCTCTTAGAACTGGCCATGATCAGGTGTGATGGTTTTGAAGATGTCCAGAGACATAGCTTTCAACCCATCCACTCGCTTACACTCTAGGGTATACTATCGGAACCCAATACATCTCGTAGCTCTTATAGAAGATTTTTATGAAAAAACAGAACTCTGATCAACCTTGGCTCCTCTTTCTTAAGCTTCTTTATCACTTATCAACCATGGGACCACTTCTTGTGGCCAAAGGCTTAATGCATATGTACTGCAATATTGTAGCCTTGTATCCTCGTAACTTCATTTGAAATAATATTGTGAAAACAGAAATTTATGATGCCTTCAAGCTCCTCTTCCATTGGCCCTCTTCCTATTTATCCCATAGGACTAGGTGTTGTGACCTGAGGCTCAATGCTTGGGTGCTAAAGCCTTTGGGCTCTTTCTAGGGGCCTATCTTCCTTTGTAATTCTTGCTTCACCCTTGGTTCTTTGGATGGTCATAACTAAGAGCCACCACATATTGAGCCCCTTGACCATTAGAACTTTTCAAATTTAGAATTTACACTGGAGTTATGTTATTTAAATCCTTGATATGGCACATAGAACTTAGGTGATAAATCTTCATTTGGATTTGGGTTCTATGGATCTTTCACGACCATGTGCCAGTATACATCAGAAGCCCTCTTCATGAGAAGTTTTCAAATTAATAATTAACATTGGAGTTACAAAAACTCCCACTTTCGATGAGCTCGTAGCTCTTGGTGCTTGGCCTCAGTGATGTGCCCTTTGTTCTTTGGAGTTCCCATGACTAGGTTCCATATAATATTGAATCCCTCTTCATAAAAAAATTTCAAATTAATAATTAAAATTGGAGTTACGAAAATTCCCACTTCCAATGAGCTCATAACTCTTGGTGCTCAGCCCTAGCTTTGCACCCTTGCTTCTCTGGAGTTCCTATGACCTGGCGCCATATAATATCGAAGCCCTCTTCATTAGAAGTTTTCAAATTAAGAATTAAAATTGCAGTTACTAAAGCTCCCACTTCCAGTGAACTAATAGCTCTTGGTGCTTGGCCCCAGCTCTCCACCTCTTTGGAGTTCAAGTGACTGGGTGCCATATAATATCAAAGCCCTCTTCATCAAAAGCTTTCAAAAGCTATATATAAAATATTTTTGATTTCTCTCACATATGAAATATAGACCTTCGAAATGATGTCATGTTGGCATCATCATCTCCACGTGGTGCCACCTGAGTGGTGACATATGTCACCCAAATTTGTCCCTTTAGACCCTCCAAAATGTCAAAAGAGACTGCCAGATATCCTTCTTTGGCCACGTCATACTAACATAATATTCTCTTTCATCTTATCAAAACCAAATCTCTACTACCATGTGTCCAATTTTAAGGAGAGAGAATGTCAAATTCCAACCTACAAAAACTTTTCACCCATGCTATTATCAAAAACGGATTTGTTTTTTCATTGAACATGTATTATACTATTGAAACGCATTGCCTATTTGACCCTATGGGTATCTTCGTGATACTTGGTTTAATTCACCACCATTCTAATCAGATGTAACCACTTTTATGAAATCCTTGATATGTTTGGGTTAGAGTATCAATCTTATTGTGGGTATTTTATGGGTCCCAGTCCCCTCTTGGTGGGATGAAAATATTAATGTTGGGAATATGGAGTCTATCAATTATAAATGGTGCATTGTAATATTCGATGGGGATGACTTTATACCCCATTGCCTCCACACCCATTTTCTTTATAATATACACTATACTCTCACCACTAGTTTTGGGTTTACCCATAGCTATAATTTTATGCTTTATGTGTTAATGCCATTATGTTATAGTTTACACGACTATGAATATGAGGTAAAGCCTAGCATTTGGCACTCGCTTGAAGACTTGGTTACAATTTTTCTCTCGCATGCCCCACCTCCTATCCAACAATAGCACACGTCCTAGACCACGTGAACACATACACCACGCATCCTGGACCATGTGAACTGGTACCATGACCTTGTGTCTTCCCCTCTGCCAAGACAATGAGACATCCATGATCTAGATCTCTTGCCTTGTATCGATAGTGTAGATTCATTTGTCTAAAGCTAACCTTTCTTGATACCTACTGTTCACACATTTGGTTTACTATTTTTTTATTGAGGGGCGAGGGTTTCACATCCTTCCCCTATGCTGACATTCTCTGTTGCAAAACCATTGCAATGCTTTACCTGGTCACATATTTTTATCCCTTGAGAGGTTACATAGCTCCCCTGGTATATTGTTTAAATTCCTTCCTTCACAACCAAAATGACAACCACATTTGGAGAGGCGAGAGTCTATTTGTTGCTCTTCCTCAACCAGGTAATGCAACTTACAGATTCTAAGTTTTTTGGGTTTTTTCTTCTGCCCTCAATTTTATTCTAACTGGTTTTCCTTTTCTATTATTACTTGTGTGTCGGATTGGACCTTGAATCTCCCCAGAGTTAGCATGAGTCTCAAAAACTCCACCATGATAGCATCCTCGGTACCCTGTGTTCATAGTAAGGAGTTTTCCCTTACATAGCAGTGCATAAACTATGTTTTATTTCAAGAATACCTCCTCTTACTAAACCCTTTCTGGGTTTCTCCTTATTTATTTTTTCGTTTCACAACCTCGACTTTCGTAGTGTCTCTATTTGATGCCAATTGCACAGGTAATGGTAACCCCTCTCGCCTTTTCTAGTCAATTATGTTATCCTCAATTAAGTTATTTTTTTTACTAACACCACCATCCTTGTGGTGGGATTTGGCACAGGTATTCCATAGTTTGTTTTTTCGAACTCCAGTGCATCACTGCCTTTGTATTGTTGAACCCTAACATGGTAGTCCTCTCATTCCAGGTTGGTTATTCAGCATAATCCTTTCTCTGTGGTTTTTTTATCACCACTTGAAAAAGGATTTTCAAAATTTTTAAGTTGTAATTGAGGTTACTTACAATTATTAAGTGAGGGCGACAAGCATGCCCCTGTTTTGTTTGTTGTTGTTTTATGTCCACTAGATTCCTATATGGAATAGACTGTGTGCCCTTACCTAGGGGTTTTAGTCTCATTTTATTCTTAGATTGGGTAAATGGTTTAAAAATTCCTCTTACTGCAAGGCTATAAATTTAATCTACCTACTCACTAATTTGCTGCTCATGTATACTTCTGTAGAATCTCATTTACTAAATGCACACATGGTTATTGTTCTGCATTTTTCTACCCAAGTGAATTTGGTCAATGTATGTGTCGTTTTTATCAAAAATCTCTTCTATTTACAGTGATTGTTTAAGTAAGGACTTATATCTATTGTTTGTTCGCTTACTTCTTTTCATATATTGTTTTCATCCACCGCTATGCAAATTCGATTAGAAGCCTATCATATATGTAATTATGAGTTGGCTATAACATATTTGTGCAAGTAATCTGTTTGATTGTAATTTTATAATTTGCTTGATGGATAGCTTATCACAACTATCTTGATGTATAGGAGTTTGCATGAGTAATTTCTTTTATGTACAGAAATTTATATGAGTAATTGGTGTGATGGCTAGTTTATAATTTTCTATGAAGAAATTGTGTGATTAACTACCCAGTGAATAATTCGATTGGTGAACAGTAATCATTCCATAGGTGAATAATTTGATTTTTAGACATTTATCATTCCATAGGAATAAAGAATTGTCATAGTTTTTTCATAGTCTTGCTCCAAACATTTCAGTCAGATACTCTTACTGTTTCGAGTAGTGTTAATAACACTTCTCGATCTATCTCGCCTGAACATTTCACTAGTTCAGAGCGTTCTTAGCGAATTTGTTAGGAAAGGTTTCACTAATTTACTTAAAGTTCTGGTAAGTTTAATATTTACCCAATTCAACCCCCTGATTGAGTTATGGTCGCAACCCTTTCTTAGAAGTGAGTCAAGTCCCATTTGCATAGAGACTCTATGTATACATATTCTTATTATGTGTCATAGAATCTACTTCTTAACCCATTATTCCTCCACCAAAGTCTTGTAAAATTGTTTCTCCAACATCGTCTATCTTGAGTCACAGTTCCACAATAGTTTTATGTTCATTAATTTCTTCTATTTCTCTTTCTGAACACTAAATTTCAGTGTTTATATTTTTACACCATCTCAAATATATTTTCTTCTGTAGCCTAGAATTGATTATCAATTAATATCCAATTTAAATTCCAACTAGCCTACCATTGTGGACTGAGATGATCACCTGAAAAAGGTGTTTCACAGGTCATTATTTTCTAGCTATATGAGTTCAAATGCTTATTCGTATAATTCTGCTGTCGACTCATGTCGAGAAAACTACTCTCAACACCTTAGAGGTATAGGGTATTTTCATTACTGCTCTATTCCAATCACCCTGACCTTCCACATGCACTTCTGCATGTATACATCTCTCCTATGATTCTTGATTCTATGATTAATATATTCATGCATCAGTAAGCTCTACAAATTTTGCGAATTTAACAATAAATACAATACCAGAGCCAAACTTTACCCAATTTTGCAAGATAAAACCTTGGTAACTTACCATTGAAAATTTAAAATAGTTATACATAATTCATCATGATATTTTCATAGATCTCTTTTTCACTTAGTAAGCTTACTAGTCATGCAATTATAGAACAAATACCATTTACTTAATTCTTTACATGATACAAATAACTTACCTATCTCTCTACATATCAAATATAATTGATTTAGATCTAAGAGGTGCAAAATAATTATATACCAAAATAACAGAATCATAATATAATCAGATAGAAAAATAACAATATAATCAGATAGAAGATTAACAATATAATCAGATAGCATAATATTAAAATTTATAACTAGCAACTGATCTGGAAATAATGTCCTTGACCACACTGATCCACCCAACCATCGACTAACCTCTGATCCCCCCTGAGCTAAGATGACTTTGCCAAACTTAGTAACCTCTACTAATTTCTCATAATTTACTTTTAACATTATTCTTCCCACATATTTTTCCTTAGAAACGTCCTACCTTTTGGGGATATGTTACCCCTTTTGCATAGGCTTTTCTTTAGTTTTTCCTAAAAATCCTGCTTTTATCCCCTGCAACGCTTTTCTCGGTATTTATCTCCCATCGAGTA
>APFE030471945.1:27159-37547 GCA_000404065.3 Pinus taeda | reverse complement strand
TTACGTCAGATTTGGGCAAGCATCTTTTACTCCATTGCTTCTATCTCCACAGTTTCCAACTATATTCCAGAAAGTATATTTATTTAATTACATCATCGTTCTTGATGATCAACTCATCATTGTTCCTTTGTCCAACATGTTAATAATAATCACATAAAAATAAATAAATTTCTTTTACAATAACGAGGGTGTTACATCTTCCCCCCTTTAAACAATAACACTGACCTCGGTGTTTATCACCTCTTTCCTTTCACTGGAACATCAATGAGTATGCTTCCTTCATAATATCTTTCTGCTCCTAGGTTTCCTGCTCAGGCGTAAAGTGCCTCCACTGCACCTTAACTCGAGCAATGACTTGATTCTGAAGCATAGTTTCCTTCTGCTCCGAGATGCGAAGTGGCTCGGGCATGAAATCTCCTTCGGTTTCCACATGTAACATATTCCAATCAATCACATGAGATCTGCCATATACATATTTGTTAGTAAGGACACATGAAATACATTGTGAACTTTAACATGAATAGGTAGAGCCAACTAGTATGCTACTAGACCAACTCGTTTCAAAATTTCAAATGGCCCATAGAATCATGGCGCTAATTTAGCACAAGTGCCTATTCTAAGAGTAATTTTCTAAGGACTATTCCTCAAATAAATGCGCTCTCTAACACAAAACTCCTTGTGTGTCTCTTTCTTTCCGCACAACTATTTTGTTGATCTTGGGCTGTTGTAATATTTTGTTGAATTTTTCATACTCTCTGCTCCATTTCTTGCAAAACATCGAGCCCAAGAATCAATTTGTTCTCAGTTGGAATACAACTGAGTGGTGTATGACATTTCCTAGAATAGAGGGCTTCAAAGGGGCTCATTTTTATAGAAGTTTGATAGTTGTTGTTGTAGGAGAACTCAACTAGATGCAAAAAATCTTCCCACTTAGTGGGCTTGTCCATTATATACATCTAGAGCAGATCCTCCAAAATCCGATTAGTCCTTTCCATTTTTCCATCTTTCTGAAGGTGGTATGTAGTACTGAAGTTCAACTTAGTTTCCAAGCCTCCAAACATGGCCTTCCAAAGGTTTGAGGTAAATTTCACATATCTATCTAAAACTACCATTTTTGGTATGATGTGGAGTCTAAAAATGTCTTTCATGAAAATATTAGCAATTTGTGCAGTCACAAAGGTATACTGTAATGGTATAAAGTGTGCCACTTTAGTCAGTGTGTCTACGACTACCATAATAGAATCATGTTGATACCTGGTTCTTGGCAACCTAGTTATAAAATCCATGGAGATATTCTCCCACTTCCATTCTGGAATGGGTAGCAGATTCAGTAATCATGTCGGATGTCGCTGCTCCACTTTAACTTGTTGACACTCTAGGCATTTTTCTAAATAATCTGCTACCTCCTTCTTCATACCCGATCAAAAGAATTGTTTCCTTAGGGCTGTTATCATTTTCTAATATCATGGGTGACCATCATATGGTCTCTTGTGGAGTTCATCCAAAATCATTTGTTTCAGTTCTACCACATTGGGAATATATATCATGTCTTGATAAGTAATTAGACCTTTTGGGTTCAATAGATACCCCAAAATATCTTCCTGCTGCAATTTTAGTTGCATTTTTTAATACTGAGGGTCTTGTTGCATTGCTAGTTGCACTTGTTCCTCAAAATCTATCTTTATGTTAGTCCATGCATTTTCTACCAAGAATTGAGCATGCCTACTTAATGCATCAACAATATTATTTTATTTTCCCTTAATATACTTTATTTCTAAAGCACAGTTTCCTTCCGCTCCACGATGCGAAGTGGCTCGGGTAGGAAATCTCGTTCGGTTTCCATTTGTAACAGATTCCAATCAATCTCATGAGATTTTTCATGTACATATTTTTTAGTAAGGAAACATGAAATACATTTTGAACTTTAACATGAATGGGTAGAGCCAACTAGTATGATACTAGACCGACTCGTTTCAAAATTTCAAACGGCCCACAAAATTATGGTGCTAATTTAGCACAACTGCCTCCTCTTAGATTACTTTTATGAGGTTTAATCCTCAGATAAACAAGCTTTGCAACACATAACTCCTTGCGTGTCCCCTTTTTTTCCGCATAACTATTTTGTCGATCTTGGGTTGTTGTAATATTTTGTTGAATTTTTCACACTGTCTGCTCCATTTCTTGTAAAACATCCAGCCCAAGAATCAATTTGTCCTTAGGTTGAATACAAATGAGTGGTGTATGACATTTCCTGCCATAGAGGGCTTCAAATGGGTTCATTTTGATAGAAGTTTGATAGTTTTTACTGTAGGTGAACTCAGCTGGATGCAAAAAATCTTCCCATTTAGTGGGCCTATCCATTACATATATCCGGAGCAGATCCGCCAAACTCTGATTAGTCCTTTCCATTTTTCCATCTTTCTGAAGGTGGTATGTAGTACTGAAGTTCAACTTAGTTCCCAAGCCTCCAAACAAGGCCTTCCAAACGTTCGAGGTAAATTTTGCATCTCTATCTGAAACTATAATTTTTGGTATGATGTGGAGTCTAAAAATGTCTTTCATGAAAATATTAGCAATTTGCGCAGTCACAAAGGTAGACTGTAATGGTATAAATTTTGTTGCTTTAGTCAGTGTGTCTACCACTACCATAATAGAATCATGTTGGTACTTGGTTCTTGGCAACCCAGTTATAAAATCCATGGAGATCACCTCCCACTTCCATTCTAGAATGGGTAGCAAATTCAGTATTCACATTGGATGTTGGTGCTCCACTTTCACTTGTTGACACTCCAGGCATTTTTCTAAATAATCTACTACCTCCTTCTTCATACCTGATCAAAATAATTATTTCCTTAGTTGTTATCATTTTTGGTATCATGGCTGGCCATCATATGGTCTCTTGTGGTGTTCATCCAAAATCATTTATTTCAGTGTTGCCACAATGGGAATATATAGCCTATCTTGATAAGTAATTAGACCTTTTGGGTTCAATGCATACCCCAAAATATCTTCATGTTGCAATTTCAGTTGTGTTTCTTGATACTGAGGGTCTTGTTGCACCGCTAGTTGCACATGTTCCTCAAAATTTGTCTTTACATTTCTCCCTGCATTTGCTACCAAAAATTGAGCATGCCTACTTAATGCATCAACAATATTGTCTTATTTTCCCTTAATATACTTTATTTAACCTTCAAATTCACTAAGAAATGCTAACCATCTTTCCTGTCTTGCATTTAGATCAAGCTAACTAAAGAAATACTTTAGACTGATATTGTCAGTTACCAAAAACAAAATCTTCCCTAGTAAATAATGCCTACACATTTTCAAGGTGTGTATTACAACAGCTAGTTCCAGGTCATATACAACATAATTTTGCTCATGCTTTTCTCATTTTTCTTGACTCATAAGCTATGAAAACATTGTCTTGTAGTAGCACACCCCTGAATCCTTCTAGAGAAGCATTTGTGCACACAATAAAATCCCTATTTGGATATGTTATCTTCAAAATTGGATTGATAGTCCACAATTGATTGAATTTTTTGAAGTTCTCTTGGAATTTTTCTATCCATTAAAAATTTACTCCCTTCTTCTGTATGGAGGTAAAGGGGTAAGCTAGTTTTGAAAACCCTTCCACAAATCTTCGGCAGTACCTAATAATCCCCATAGATGAGTGAACCACTAATATATCTTTTGGAATTGGCCAATCCATAATGGCTTTAACTTTCTCAGGGTCCACTTCCAACCCCTATTTGGAGATAATATGTCAAAAATATTGAATTTCGGGCTTGTAAACTTGCTACTTTTCGCATAAGGTTGATGCTACCTTAATGTTTGTAACACCAACCTCAGATGTTCTAGGTTTTCTTCTTCATTTTTAGACTATACTAGAATTTCATCAATGAAAACTAATATAAATCAGTCAAGATACTTGTGAAGCACATTATTCATTAGACACATGAAGGTTGCAGGAGCATTGGTGAGACCGAAAGGAAACACACCAGAAACTCATAATTGACCATAACGAGTTCTAAAACTTCTTTTATGAATATCCTCATCTTTTATGTGTAACTGATGGTAACCATTTTGCAAATCAATTTTTGAAAAAAAAGTTACCCCCTCATCTATTCAAACAGATCATCAATCCGTGGTAGGGGATATCTGTTTTTAATGGTTAGTTTGTTCAGTTGAAGATAATCAATTCACATTTTGAATGTGCTATCTTTCCTTTTTAGCAAATAGTACAAGTGACCCCCAAGGTGAAACACTAGGCTTGATATATCCCTTATGCAATAGTTCTTGTAACTGCATCTTCAATTCTATCAGTTCCAAAGTACTCATTTGATAGGGATCTCTAGATGTGGGGACAGCAACCAGTACTAAATCAATGGTAAAATCTATGTCCCGATGTGGGGGTAATCCTGGAATTTCTTCCGGAAACACATCTAAAAATTCTTTAATAACTAATAGAGTATCTAGACTTCCCTTTTTGGTTAGGTTATCATTGGTTTCCACTTGCACCAGGTACAATTGACATCCTCTTCTGGCACTTAATTTTAGTTGCAAGGTTGAAATTTGCTAGACCAACACTAGTTTTTTCTTTCCCTTAATTATCCTAGTGTGTCCATTATGATTAACACACATAAGTGTTTTTCTAGAAAATTTATAACAATTGCTTTCTTTTCTAGCCAATCCATGCCTATTAACATATCATAAGATCCTAAAGGAAGGATATGTAAATCTACCACTGTGGAATATCCATTTAAATTCAACGAACACCTAATTGGTTACCTTCTTTTTTGTCCTAGTTGCTAACTGGACCAACCATGATTTTTCTGAATTTTTCTATTGCCAATTTTCACTTTTCCACAATTTGGGGGCTAATGTAACTTGAACTAGCCCCCAAATCAATAAAAATGGACACATGTTGGTTTAGTATAGTACCTTCAATCTCCAACGCAGTAGACTGGTGATCCTCTTGCGAGACCTCCAAAGTTGAGTTGATTCTAGGAATATTCCAAGAAATATCATTTACAGTGATTGGCTCATGAACAACCTGAATATTCCACATGAACCTAGGATTATGCAGACAATCCCTCAGTAGATGTGGCTCTCCTCAATCCCAAAACTTCAACGATTCCCTTTCCTTTACACTGTTGTTTTTATTGTTGTTCATTTATGTGGTTTTCAAACCCATATATGACTGTGCAAGTGGGGGTGCATTTCCTTTGGTAAATTATTTCTTTGATGATCCTTACCAAAATTCTTGAGGTAGTAAGGTTTTTGAATTTTCATGCCCCCTCCCACCTTGGTGCTTTCTTTGCGTTTCCACAATTTACTACTTTCACTTTTAATCCTAAATTACTGATAACATAGTCTAGCCTTCCTTGCCACTTCATCCATAGTCTTTGGATTATCAAACTCAATTCTCTCCTTGTAGGAAGCTGGTAAACAATTTAAGAACGTTGTATTTTGGCCTTCTCCTCCCTAAGGTAGGGCACATACCTGAGCAGGTTCATAAACTTAGCCACGAATTTGTTCATAGACAGTTGTCCCAACCTTAATTGATGAAATTATTTGGCTCGATCATCGTATTAGCACTCACTATGATAGTGTGACTTGAACTGTTCCTGGAAGTCTTCCCAAGAAACTATCATTTCTTCCCCACCATAGAGTAGCTTTTCCCTGCAAGTAGTAAATATCTAGGCATGCCTTAAATTACTCCCTTACTCATATACCTAGAAATACTTAATCATGTTGAGCAGCCACGCTTCTACATCATCCTCTCTTTCCCGCTCGAAAGTAGGGGGATAAATTTTCCTAAACTCCCCTTATAACTCCATTTTCTTCTTTCCCTTACATGTTTTTGGGGAGCTACGATCCGACTCCTCTCCACTTTCATATTTTTCAGATTCTATCCCATTCTTTTTCCTCTTTAGCCCCTCTGTCTCTACACTTTTGTGGGTCGATTTCTCGATCTAGTCTTTAATCAGTTTTTCTTGCTCCTCACTTGCTTTCAGAAGTCACTCACTATTGTTCCGAAGATGCACTATTTAGTGTTGCAGATTCCTTACCATATCCACAAGCTGTGAGGGTAATGCAATGCAACTTTCCCCAACTCCAAATACAAATCTTCCCCACCAGTAATATCTGGAGGAGAGTTTTCTATTATGGCACAGTATTCTGATACATCTAAGCTTCTGACAAAACAAATCAACTAATATAGACATTTTCATTTACTACTAATCTTGCACATTCAGTAACTAGTGGTGGTGCCTTTTAAAGCCCAGTGTAGTAACCTGGGCTTTCATACCATTTGTCAAATACCAGCCTACAATAACTGTTCACCCATGGCATTATTAAAATGTGACTTTTTTTTCATTGGCCATGTATTATACTATTGAAATGCATTGCATATTTAACCCTATGGGTATATTCTTGATACTTGGTTTACTTCGATACCATCCTAATCATATGTAATTGCCTCTCACTTTGATTTATCTTTCACTTTTATGAAATCCTTGATATGTTTAGGTTAGAGTATCAATCTTATTGTGGGTATTTTATGGGTCCCAGTCCCCTCTTGTTGGGATGAAACTACTAATGTTAGGAATATGGAGTCTATCAATTATAAATGGTGCATTGTAATATTCGATGGGGACGACTTTATACCCTACCACCTATACACCCATTTTTTTATAATATACACTTTACTCTCCCCACTAGATTTGGGTTTACCCATAGCTATAATTTTTATGCTATATGTGTTAATGTCATTATGTTATATTTACATGACTATGAATTTGAGGTAAAACCTAACATTTGGCACTCGATTGAAGACCTGGTTAAAATTTTTCACTCGCATTGGCTACATCCTATCCAACTATACCACGCGTCTTGGACCATGTGAGCACATACACCACGTGTCCTAGACCATGTGAACTTGTACCACAATCCTGTTTCTTCCCTTCTGTTGAGACAACGAGACATCCACGGTCCACATCTCTTACCTTGCATTATCAGTGTAGATTCATTTGTCTAACCCTAACCTTTCGTGTTGAATATTGTTCACACTTTTGGTTTATAGTTTTTTGTTGAGGGCAGAGGGTTTTGCATCCTTTCCCTATGTCGGCATTCTCTTCTGCAAACCCACTCTAATGCTTTACCTATTACAAAGTTGTATCCCTTGAGAGGTTCCATGGCTCCCCTAACTATTGTTTAAATTCCTTCCTTCACAACCAGAATGACGACCACATTTGGAGCGGCGAGAGTCTATCTATAACTCTTCCTCAACCAGGTACTATAACTTACAGATTCTGGATTTGTTGGTTTTTTTGTTCTGCCCTCAATTTTATTCTAACTCATTTTTGTTTTCTATTATTAGGACCTTTAATTTCCCCAAGGTTGGCACGAGTCTGAGAAACTCCACCATGACAACACCCTCAGTACCCCATGTTCACAGTAAGGAGTTTTCCCTTACATATCAGTGCATAAACTACATTTTATTTCAAGAATCCCTCCTGCTCTTACTAAACCCTATTGAGCTTTCTCCTGCTTTATTTTTCCATTCCACAGCCTTGACTTTCGTAGTGTCTCTGCTCGATGCCAATTGTGCAGGTAATGGTAACCCCTCTCACCATTTCTACTCAATTATGTAATCCAAAGTTAAGTTATTTTTGTTACTAATGTCGCCTTCCTTGTGGTGGGATTTGTCACATGTATTCCATGGTCTTTCTTTTCCAACTCTAGTATATCACTTCCTTTGTATTTGCGAACCCTAACATGGTACTCCTCTCATTCCAGGTTGGTTATTCAAAATTCGCCTTCCTCTGTGGTGACCTTATCGCCACTTGGAAAAGTATTTTGAAAATTTTAAAGTTTTAATTGAGGTTACATGCAGTTCTTAAGTGAGGGCGCTAGGTGCACCCCTATTTTGTTTGTTGTTGTTTTATGTCCAATAGATTCCAATCTAGAATAGACTGTGTGCCCTTACCGAGGGGTTTTAGTGTCATATTATTCTTAGACTAGATACATGGTTTAAAAATGCCTCTTACCATAAGGCTATAAACTAAATTTACCTATTAAATAATTTTCTGCAAATGAATACTTTTGTAGAATCTCATTTACGAAATTCACACATGGTTATTGTTATGCATTTTGTTACCAAAGTGCATGTGGCCAATGTCTATGTTGTTTTTATCAGAAATCTCTTCTATTTAGAGTAATCATTTAAGGAATGTTATTTGTTTCTTGCTAAAAATAATTCTTTTCATATATTGTTTTATTCAACCGCTATGCAACTTTGATTGGAAGCCTATCATGTATGTAATTATGAGTTGGATGTAACATAATTGTGTGAGTATCTCTTTGATTTATAGTTTATAATTTTATTGATGGATATCTTATCACAACTATCTGGTTGTACAAGAATTTGCATGCGTAATTTGCTTGTTGGTTAGTTTATGACAAATATATTTGGGCACAAGAATTTATATGAGTAATTGGTGTGATGGCTAGTTTATAATTTGTTATGAAGAAGTTGTGATTAACTACCCAGTCAATAATTTGATTGGTGAACAGTAATCAATCCAAAGGTGAATAATTCAATTTGTGGGCATTAATCATTCCATAGGAATGGAGAACTGCCATAGCTTTTTCATAGTATTTCTCCAAACATTTCAGTCAGATAATCGTACTATTCTAAGTAGTGTTAATAACATTGCTCGATCTATCTCATTCACTATTTTTTAGCATTCTTAGCGAATTTGTTAGGAAAGGTTTCCCTGTTTGACTTAAAATTATGGTAATTTTTTATTAGACTCACCTGTACCTATGCTTAACCAGTGTAGAATTCCACTCCTCCTTTGGAATGAACTGGAATTTAACCTTCACCCAATTCAACTCCCTGACTGAGTTAAGGTTGTGGCCCTCGCTTAAAAGTTAGTCAAGTCCCTTTTGTATAAAGACTCTAATACATACATATTCTTATTGTGTGTCATAAAAGTTAGTCAAGTCCCTTTTGTATAAAGACTATACACATACATATTCTTATTGTGTGTCATAGAATCTAGTTATTAACCCATTATTAGTCCACCATAGTATTGTAAAAGTCTTTCTCCAGCATTGTCTATCTCGAGTCACAATTCCACAATAGTTTTATGTTCATTAATGTTTTTTCCATTTCTCTTTTTGAACACAAACTTTGTGTATTTATATTTTTACACCATCTCAAATATCTTTTCTTATGTAGCCTAGAATTAAATTTTAGTTAATATCCAATTTAAATTCCAACTAGCCTACTATTGTGGACGAAGATGATCACATTAGCAAAGTGTTGCGCAAGGATAGTCGATCACCTGAGCAAAGTGTTGCGCAAGGATAATTCAACGCTTTCTAGTGGGGTGAGTTGAAATTCTTATCTTTTTACACCATCTCAAATATCTTTTCTTACGTAGCCTAGAATTTAACTTTAGTTAATATCCAATTTAAATTCCAACTATCCTACTATTGCAGACTAAGATGATCACCTGAGCAAAGTGTTTCCGAAGGATAATTCAATGCTTTCTAGTGGGGTGAGCTAAAATTCTTATTTGTATATTTCTGTTGTCAAACCATGTTGAGAAAATTACTCTCAACACCTTAGAAGTACAAGGTATTTTCATTACTCCTCTATTCCAATCACTCTAACCTTCCACATGCACTTATGCATACATCCATCTCTCCTATCATTCTTGATTTTGTGATTAATATAATCATGCATGCGTAAGCTCTACAACTTTTTTGAATTTAACAATACATACAATACCAGAGCCAAATTATACCCAATTTTGGAAGATAAGACCTTGGTAACTTACCGATGAAAATTTAAAATAGTTTTACATAATTCATCATGAAAATTTCACAGATCTCCTTTCCATGCAATAAGCTAAATAGTAATGCAATTATAGAAAAATTACCATTTACTTAATTCTTTAAGTGATACAGACAACTTACTTATTTCTCTACATATAAAATACAATTGATTTAGATTGAGGAGGTGTAGAATAATAATATAACCAGATAATATAATTATAATATAATCAGATAGAAGAATAACAATATAATTAGATAGCACATTAACAATAACAATATAAACAGATCACATATTAACAATATAATCAAATACCAAAATATTAAAATGTTTAATTAGCAACCAATTTGGAGATTAGGAAATTATGTCCTTGACCACACTGATCCACCTAACTATGGACCAACCTGTGATCCCCTTGAGCTAAGATGACTTTGTCACACTCAATAACCTTTACTAATTTCTCAAAATTTATAATTTATAATTTATAATTTATAATCAATATAGATTTATTTTAATCATATATTTAATAACTTAAGTGAAG